>JAMXBD010003344.1:0-125296 GCA_024138025.1 Combretum micranthum
TTTTTCCATTTGTCTTACTAATTAATCTAGTTCTATTGTTTAGTTACTTATTGATTTATATAATTGGTAATATGTTAGTTAGAAAACATACAACGAATTACATTTTATGTCTTATATTGAGATAAAGTCTAGTATATCATTATAGTTCAAGATAATTCAAAAAAATGAGACTAGTCATAGTTATAATTTTATAATGGATGAAATCTTTTCCTTCCTATAAGTTTTACATGTTTATTATAAATGATTAATTTTAAATATTATTGTTATATTTGCATTAGTGATAAGAAATATGTAATTAAACTTTTTCGATAGAATATATTTTTTATTTTATGAAAAAATGATTCGAACCGCAAACTGAACCATACCGGACCTTTTTTTTTGTTCGAAAAAATTACGAACCGAACCGTATAGTTAGGTTCGAATTTAAAAGAAAAATGAACAGTAAATTATGGTGCGGTTCGGTTCGAGATGCAAACCGAGCCGAATCATACCGTGCACACCCCTAGCTCTATTAGCCAATAAGTCAGACTTATTCCATTATTTGGTTATTCGAAAGAAATCCAACTACATCACCCATAACAAACCTTTTATTAATAAATCCTGGGACAAATTATAAATACATTCTCCAAAATATTGATGAGCTACGAGGCACTAAACTTTTTAATGTAATTTTGCTTTGCATATCTTTTAAAAATGTATATATATGATCTTTTTTAATATGAAAAACATATATATACAATATTTACTTGAATTCCATTCATAAGAATGTAATAGGGTTATATTAATTATTAGAATATCCACTTGGTGTAAAAAATAAATCAAGTAATTGTTAACGTAACACATAAAATATCTACAATGTCCCTCGTATAAAATGATATTTTTCAACATATTGATATGTATGATAAAGTTGAAAAATAAATCAATAAATGACATAAATGATAGTGTGGGGGCATGAATTACTATTTACTAATTTACATAATAGCAATTCATTATAAATTGTCATTCCCCTCAAGTAAACAATGCAATAGCAATTTACATTGGCATAAGTTGAGACAAGAAACAAATTATCATTTAATCAAGATTATCAATTTATTGAATATGTATTTATTGAGGTTTAACTGTAATACTCTTTTTTCCCAAGATAATTCAAGCTACTTAAGAACTCACGTAAATTCATGAATAATAAGGATGATAGGGCAAATTACATTGGAATGTAACAATGTTTGAGGATAGATTTATTTAAGATCATAATGTTTCAAGTGGTTAAAAAAAGTCACAACATTTAGAGAAGTGGGTCAATTGAGGTCATCATTGACACATGTCAACACAAAAATATTTAAAATTAAAACTTAGAAGATCTGACATATTGCGACACGTTTGTAATTTAAACTAAACTTATCCTCTAATTGGAAGAGATTGAATCATAGTTTTTGTTTGTTTAAATTTATAGTTTGATTCAGGCAACTGTTTACAAAACTTAATTGAAAAGGAAAATCCAATCTATTAACTAGCTTGGTTCTGTTCATGGCTAAAAAATTTATACGTCTCTAACATCAGTGCCCTGTTAACCAATAAATTATATGTATATAGTTGTCGCCTGGCCCGATCTATTCTGTTGTTTGGTTATTCAAAAGACTTCCAACTACTTTATCCATGCCCAACCTTCTACTAATAATATTTTTTGGACAAAATGCATATACATTCTCTAAATTATTGATTGAACTACAACACACACAAAATTTTCAAAATTTGGCTTCTACATACCTTTAGAGAATGCACATGTATGCTTAAAATCATTTTTAGAATATTAAAACAATCTTTATTTATAGTCATATAGTCACGTTATGGGATTCACCAATGGTTTTAAGGTTATTAATATTTTCAAAAGTTTTAAAATTTAAAGTTACCTATTGGAAAGTTATTTGCAATTATACCTGATTAGTAGTATATATTGCTTCATGTCAATGTAATAATCATTTTGAAAATATAATCATATTTTTATAACTAATAATGCATATTATTTGTGTATCAAAGAACTAAATAATAAAAGTAATATTATATCCTAAAGAAAGGTCTCACAAGTGCAAGTTTTACTTTGTAGGTAGGAAGAGTAACACGGTTAGAACAATAATTTTAATTGTGGTACCAATCACTCTTGTGGCGATACTTACCATCTTTTTCATCATCTTCTTGAAAAGGAAAAGGAAACCAATTCCAACGATAGAAAGTAAGTTACTCATTGACCAATACATTATTACAATTCCTTGTTTATTTGTTCAACATGTGTAAAATGAATATCTATATTTTATATTCTCTAAGAAGATTATAAATTTTACAAGGTAATAATATGACTTTTCTTTCTCTATCATGTAAAGGCAATGAGGAAATTAAAAGCAGAGAGTTTATGCAATTTGATCTTTCCACTATCGAAGTTGCAACTAATAGTTTTTCCGATGATAACAAACTCGGACAAGGTGGATTTGGGCCCGTTTACAAGGTATGAAACATAATTTATAATATGTAGATAAGGAATAAAGATGTTTTCATTCATGTTTATTAGATTCAGTCAAAAAAGCTAAATCATTTGTAATATTTAATATTTGAGTATTAAGGATTGAAAAAAAAAAAAAGAAAAAAAAACTAAAGTAATTCTAAGAAAAAAATAAAAAATGATCTTAAACATCATATTTAAAATTTTAAGTTAGTTTTATTTAATTTTTTAAAATATGAGTCAATTTTATCTTACACTGATTGATATTATCATCCGAATGCTCTATCATTTGCATTTAAAAATCATTTCATTTCCTCAAACCACATCTAGTGAGGATAATTTTAAGTTCTATATTTAGTATATATGTGTAATCTTGAAACTAATGATAACCTCGACAAAGGTAGTGTTTATAAATGTGCAGAATTTTGAGGGATACCTTTGCACAATATATCGGACTAAATATATTAGATGTCTACTATGTTTGTGTTGAAATTCAATGAAGTTCTTTATGTTTTAGGTAAACCATTTTTTGTCATGTCATGTGTTCTTGTCAAAATTTCATCAATTCCTCTTATTGTCCAAATGAGTCATTAAAGTAATTTATATTTATATTATTGCACATAATATGTACATCTTTGTTAATACCATAAGTCACTAGAGATACTATGGAGGAGCATAAAGACAAATATATAAATTTAAATGGACCATTTTGAGACATGAGAGCAGGCACTGAAAAGACTTATTTATTTATGACAAAGAGGATCAAATTCAATTTCAAGACAAACATAAAAGATTTATGGTGTAATTATTTCCAAATACTGAGTAGCATGTTCATGATGAAAATTAACAAATGAATTTTATTCCACCTAATAGATATAAAAATCTTGTTACTAAACAAAACGTAAGTCTATTCAGAAACATTATAAGTAATCATCTTCATATTCTAAACACATGTACTAAACATGGTACCATAGGGTTGTGTCTTGCTAACCTTGTGACTAAATTTTACCATACGTAACTTACATATAAGTTGTTTTACTGTTATTTTAGGGTAAGCTTTGTAATGGACAAGAAATTGCAGTGAAAAGATTGTCAAGAAATTCAAAGCAAGGAGAGATAGAATTCAAGAATGAAGTTAAATTACTTGCTAGGTTGCAACATAGAAATTTAGTCAGACTTCGAGGCTTCTGTGTAGATGGGGAAGAGAAACTACTTATTTATGAGTTTATACCAAACTCAAGTTTAGATCACTTCATATTTGGTAGGTCATTTATCTACAATTTGATGTTTATAATAATTATTTAATCTTTATTCATTTTGCTATTAATAAATTCCAAAAGATATTCAATACTATGGTTCTAATTTGTGATTTGCAGATCCTATTAAGCGTCAATTAGTCAACTGGGACACTCGTTACAAAATAATAATTGGCATTGCTCGTGGGCTTCTTTACTTGCATGAAGATTCAAGACTTCGAATTATTCATCGTGATCTTAAAGCTAGCAACATCTTATTAGATTCTGAGATGAATCCTAAAATTGCAGATTTTGGTATGGCAAAATTGTTTGCTATAGATCAAACTCAAACAGATACTAGTAGAATCGTTGGAACTTAGTAAGTGCAAGATAAGTTATATTAAATTTTCAACACCTGCCCAACTCCATATATTTATTTTTCTAATATGATGGAAAAGGATTCACCGATTTGGTATATTTTCCAAATATGTCATATACAGTGGATACATGGCACCGGAGTATGCTATGAATGGAAATTTTTCACTCAAATCAGATGTTTTTAGCTTCGGCGTATTGGTTTTAGAGATTGTAAGTGGTCAAAGAAATACTAGCTTTCACCATGGAGAAACTAATGAGAACCTTCTAAGTTATGTAAGTATGTCAAATTATAAATTGAAAATATGATTTCCTTTTACAACTCTCTTTTCCTAACATGGTCTGATCCAAATCATTCTAGGTATGGCGGAATTGGAGAGAAGGCTCAATCACAAATGTCATTGATCCTGTTTTGGATTTTGGATCACAAGTTGAAATGACACGCTGTATCCATATTGGTTTACTTTGTGTTCAAGAAAATGCAGCTGATAGACCTACCATGGGTTCAGTGGTTTTCATGCTTAACTACTCAACTACTCTAGCAATACCATCTCAACCAGCATTTTTCATGCACAATAATACATGAGAATATACTCGTAGAGAGTTGGATATATGTCAGTCAAAGAATAAAATGGAAAACATGTCAAAAAATGATGTTTCCATCACAGAATTATATCCACGATAAATTTTCATGAAGTTATTTTAGAATAATTATATGAATTAAATATATACAATCATTTTCAAATTTTTATTTGTATTGGTTTCTATGAGTTCATTACTTGTAAGCTATAGTATGTAAGTTATAGGCTATTCAATGAACTATTTTCTTTGTTTTGCAAGTGTATGGTAGGGTTACTTTAGCTGGCCGATCAGATGCGATAGACGTGGTGGTCAACTTGAGAGAAGTCATGAACTGATAACACATGTAGGATGTCGTAGAGAGAGGCATGAGAGGAGAAACAAGCAAACTAGTTTCTTAAGTACACGAGTTTGACAAAAGATCAAATCATTTAGATTTGATCGTTCTTGACTCATTCTCTAAATTGCATGTCTTTATCTTTTTTGAAGATGTTCAGTAGAGTTTCTATGTTGTTCTCAAACTTAGCAATACGTCAAAATCTGACCAGAATGAGAAAAGCAACCTCCTATTTATAGATGTTGGAAGCTAATGCTAACCTTTGAATCATTCTTAAGGATCTAAGGGCTGATAGTGAATCCTTCTTTTCTTAATGATGATGTTGGGCTTGTAAATGGGCTTGGAAAAAGTCTAAGGGCTTTATAATATAAAAGAAGCCCATTATTTATTTAAAAGGATTTTTCAAATAAAAGGGCTTATGACTTATTTTAGTCAAATAAAGCTCAAATTAATCAGAAAAATATTTTTAGAGTCTACTTTTCGTGCACGAGAAAGTCAAATTAGGCTAAGAGTGGAATAAACCAGTCTGATGATCCCTATTCCGAGCCTACTAAGTCAAATCTCTCTTGAAATCTCTTATTAGACTCAGTCTTCTAAGCCATGTTACTAACCCAAAAAATCGACCCGTGGCATTAAATTAGGCTAAAAAACCTAATTACTGAAATGACCCTCTACATTTTGCCCCCTGCTTAAAAGTTCCTTTAGTCATAAAGGGGGTTTTGGACACTTCATTGAGTAAATATTATCTTTGAATTTGTTGTCGGACACTAGTAAAAGTTGCACTTGACATGCAGTTATGTATTGCATTAATATAGCCAATGCTTCTTGTGTTTGTTGATGAACTAAAGTAAGTTGAAGTAGTCTTCTTCAAACTAGGTGTAGGATATTCAATGATGCAAGTTTGTTGACGCATAAGCCCTTAGGGTATTAAGTAGACCAATATGTCCTATGCTTTTCCTTTTTATGGATTGACATAACATGAGATAGCTTTATTGTTGAACCACTGTTGAGAGATTCATTTTCTTACATTACTCTATATCGCATCTTTATGATGATCAACTTGTCTTCTTCTTTTTTCTTTTTTTATAATGCTTAATAATTGAATGAAATCATTAAGATAAGCTCACAAGCATAGTAATAAATGGGACAGATGTTGTCACATAAGAGGGTGTGAGGGCAAAGCCCCCGTGGTACGAACTAGGGGTAATCTTGTAAAAATAACCTCCTCAATCTTGTAAAGGAAAAAAAAAATCCCTTCTTCTTACTTCCTCTTCTCTTTTCTTCTTTCTTTTTTTTTTAATACTCAATTTTTGTTTCTATAACATTAATACATATAAACTAGTAATTACTCCTTTCTTTCTTTCCGTACTTTCCTTTAAAAAAAAAAAAACTGTAATTAAGCCATGTCCTTTTTTTTTTTTTTGGAAACTCAATTAACTTCCTCCTTTCATGCGATATTTCCAAATCGTCGCTCATTATCTCCACTTTTGGGAAACATGATTTTTTTTTTTCTTTCAATTTCCATGATCGTCCTCTAAATCAGCCACTAGGGTTTCTATAGGCTTTTCAACTTGTGGAGGCCGCATCTGAGCACACTTAACAGCAAACCAAACGGATCGCTAAATCACTGACACCCAAATACCATTTCAAACTCAACAGCTTCATTTCCTACTCCTAACAGCAGAATACCCATATCCGTCACTAACTTATATCTTCCTAACCAGTCTGTGGATTCTTGATCTCCGCAACCGCTGCCGTACCGACATCTCTCATCTTCATGGCATTTGAGAGCTCTAGCTTTATCCAATCGAGGCACCTGGTGGCGAAGCTTGTAATTCATTACTGGTGTAGTGTTTGGATCGGTAAGGCTCAAAGGAGTGTGGAGTGGCAAAGATGGCAGCAGAGGAGATGGTGAGCAAAGGGGCTTGAGGGACTTATGGTGGCAAGATTCAATAGCTTTGATGACCTTAAGAGAAATTCCTTCTTTGAGTTTTTCTCGATATACTGGTCATGTTTTGGATCTGATTTGCCTGTTACTAGAATTGGGAGCGTTCACCATCCAGGTCCAAGTTGAGTCACATTCTCATAGGTTGACATGGAAGGGAACAATTGCTATTTATCTTAGTCTGCAGCCATCATCTCGGCTTGTTTCTGTTACTTCATGAGCTACCTCCCCGCTTTTATCCCATTGTTGATGTCTCGTTCTTTTTTTATGGCTCTTCTACTTGATGTAAGGAGGATGAACCATTCTTACAAAGAACTCTTCAAGCTTGTTGATTTATTTTTTGTTAGATTTTCTTCTGCGATTTTTTTCTTTTTTTTTTTTAACTGTACATGAGTTGTTCGGAATACAAATGTTTCTTTCCAGCACGATTTTTTTTTCTTTTTACTTTTATTCCCTTTTTTAAAAAAAGAAAACTAACATGTTATAATCTTTTTGCAAGGTGGTAGAATCGTATTTTGTTATTTATAGGCTTTATTGTGTGCTTAAGTGTTCCTAGCTCTCCTGTCTCTGCTAGACTTGTCACGGGTCCACGAATAGACTTGTGTTATCTAGCACCCAACCTATGGCATGGGCTCACGAGTGGATTTGTGTCATTTAGCACCCGACCTCTTCTAACTTTGATATGGGTCATTTCTACTTTCCTAGTCTCTTCTAGACTTGATATGGGCCCATGAGTAATCTTGTGTTACTCTGGCACCAACCTTTTGGCATAGCCCGTGAGTGATCTTGTATTGCTCTGGTAGCCTGCCACTCCTAGCATTGATACAGCTGCACATGTGATCTAAATCTTTACTCTACTACATCTCCAATTATGAAATATTTAAAAATTCCACCAAGTAATCGACCTCAAGTCATTCTCATAAAAGAGTTGGGGTTTCACTCCATCACCAAAGTATCACTACTCAAGCAGTGATTGTTTACTCCACCAACGGGTATTCACTTCATATTGTCATTCTATCATCACAATGGGTGCTTACTCCAACAGTGTTTGCTTCACATTGTCATTATGCCATCATAGTGGGTGCTTACTCCATCAACGATTGTTCACTTCACATTATCACTCTGCCATCACAGTGGGTGCTCACTCCATCAATGGTTATTCGCTTCACATTATCATTCTACCATCACGGTGGGTGCTTACTGCATCAACAATTGTTCACTTCACATTTTCATTCTACAAACACAATGGATGTTTACTTTACTAATGAATGTTTACCCCACATTGTCATCAACACTTTGCCAGGACATATTCATTTTAGTAGTGAGACATCATCATTCTTCCATCAATGATTAACTCCACCAGTAAAGCATACCACCATATCTGTAAGGATTTACTCCGCCATCATTGTAGTGGTACTTCACAGCAAACATGATTCACTCAGTCATAATGCATACTTTAAATGTTCTTAACGACACTAGATGACACGGTACCTTTCAAGGAATGCAGAATTCATGTCTATCATCATCAAATGAACATCGTATTGGCATGTGTATCAATTCCTCTTCACAACATGATGTTCTTTTTTTGTTTGAGGTACATCACTAATGAATTTAAAGATGGATACATCGCTTACGAGTACTAAGATAGGTACATTACTGAGCATGCTTCACACTCAAGTGCCGATGTCAAGAAATTGTTCTACAAGATAGGTAGATACTTCCCATAGTAGCCATGTTTGAGAAAACTACAAAAAGTTCATCTATCAACTTCTTCTCCCTAGTTGATGGCGCATCATTATATGACAGGGCAGCAACTCATATCAAGCTATTACTTCTTATTTGTACATTTTGACAAGACAAAATGCTTGGGGTACCCTAGCTATCATGGGTACACTTCTAGCCTACAGGTCGATGTTGCTTTAACCCCGCAATTAGATGAAGTTGCAAAAGGAAAGGGAAACTGCTCCCACCATTTCTTCAAAGTTAGATGTCTCCATTGGATATTTATGAACGAGGTCGCTTGAACCTCATGTTCTTCTATAGCAAGGTGTTATAACTACCAAGGTTGTTGTGGAATTGTTTCAACTCATCACAATTGAAGATTATGTTGCTCTCATAAAATAATGGGCACCACACTTCCTGTGTAGTCATGAGCTAAGGCTTTTACTAAGTAGATAATCATACAATGTATGAGGTCACTTCAACCCAATCTTGCATAAAAGCGATGTAACTGGCAAGCTTGCTACGGTTCTTTGATTTATCACAACTGAGATCACTTTCATTCCACAAAAGGATTGTTGCAAGACTCAGCATTGCATCTGCTGATCAAATATCTCTACTAAGCAAATGTAGCTATCAGGACATGAGGTCTTCCATCATTTACTGTTGAGGTCACTTCAACCTTCTAATGGGAATCGACTTGAAAGTCCTATTACAAGATCGAGAGCTAGAGGATTGCAAAATTTAGTGTTGAGAATGATTACTGATTGCTTGGAACCAGATGAAGAGAAGTTTGTCTCAGCTTATGGATTACATGTAGAGTATGATTAGTTGGAGTATAATACTGACATTAAAGGAAAAATAGGAAGAAGGAAGTAAAGAAAGAGGAAGTATGCCTTCAATTCATGCCTTAACAGTATTAGAGATTCCATATAATGGAAGTCATACCCTTAGTCAAGCCCTCGATTATACCCGCGACAGTATCAGAGATTCCATATAATGGAAGTCATGCCCTAGATCGTTTAGTAAAGCCATCAACTATAACTCTAACTAAGTTTGTTTGCTTGAAGAGTTGAGTCGCCTTCATGTACCCTTAGTCGAGCCCTCGACTATACCCGCAACAGAGTCTATTTGCTTGAAGAGTTTATTCTAGTAGACATCATGATATTACTTACGACTATGATCTGCAAGATGATGCTCACGGATTTTCCGCAGTACTTTACATGAGAATCAGAGCAACTCTTTAGATATATTGCAATCTTTCTTTTATTAGCTACTTTCTAATTTTATCTTTAGATAGATATCAATCTTGTTTTAATTAACTACTTTCCTATTTCATCTTTTAGATATCTGTCCTATTTTAGATACTAGATATCAGGTCATGAGTGTGAATAGGAGTTTCCTTGGTGTAAAAGACAAGATTTATCAATTGACTAAAATTCTTTCTCTTTGAGAAAAACCCTAATTCTTATCAATCATGTTGATTGTGGCGAATTTTCTCTTATCGATCTTTGGATTGTGGCGAGCCCAAACACTAGCGAATGGTTATAAGTAATATCAACTACCTGTTAGTGTTATATCCATGTTTATTTTCCTAGTGCATAATATCTAAGGTAAGTAAGGTTCATTTTCTTTACTATTTAAGATATCCTACTGATTGTCTTCCTAGGCATATCATCTTTATTGGTATCAAAGCTCGTGTTACGGTTAGTTGCGTCTATCATTGCTGTGATCGTATGTGATTAAGGATGTCAAACGAAAGTGCACATGGCAATTTTGGAGAAGAGGTTAATATTAGAGTTCGTGCAAACCAAAGAGTTCCAAGAAATGGTAATAATCGTGTTCAGCTCAATGATGAACATAGAATAAGCCAACAGTTGCAACCTTTGAATAATACAATTAATACCCTAGTACAAATAATGCAACAATTGTTAGAAAACCCAAATATGATACCACTCCATATGGAAGCACCACTATCGCCACCTGATCCTAGTAGGTAAGGAGATGTTAGAAGGAATCACGTTAAATATGGTGATGATTATGATAGGGAGTTTAGACCACCAAGAGGGTTGGAGCATGTGAAGTTATATATGCCTTCCTTTTTAGGAAGTGGATCCATAAATGATTATCTTGATTGGGAAGACAAAGTTGAAGGATTATTTGATGTTATGACGTTGAAGAATAGACACGAGTTAGATTAGTGGCAATGGAATTTACATGATATGTAGCATTGTGGTGGAAAAACCTACTATCTACTCATAGGAGGGATGAAGAAGCAGAGATCAAGACATGGTTGTAGATGAAAAGAGTATGGAGAAAATGTTTTGTTCCTATATACTATAAATAGGAAGTCTATATGCACCTTCAATCATTAAGGTAAGGTAGTAAGAGTGTTAAGGAGTATGTTCAAGAATTCAAATCATTAAAGATTAGAAGTGGAGTTGTCATACCACCTGAACAAACTATTGCAAGATTTGCTACTAGCTTAAAGTATGAGACTGCAAGTATCGTGGAGTTGCAGCACTATGACATACTAGAAAAGGCTATTCAATTAGCCTTCAAATTAGAAGGACAGCAGAGGAATAATCCATATAAGTCTACTGCAGGTAAATATTCTAATCCTCAAAAACCTTATTCTTTTGATGCTAGGAGGAGTGCAAAGGGATATTGATATGAACCCCGTCAACCTGTGACAAAACCCAATACCAATACAATTGGAATTATAACCTAAGATCGTCAAGATTGTATGGAATTGCAACACATTGCCTATATAGAGGCAAGAACCTTGGTATATGTTGTAGACGCCATAATCGAAGGTGGAGATTTTAATTGATAAGTCAAAGATTGAATGCCACGAAGTAGATCCGATAAGTTCAAGAAGAAGTTCAGTCAAGAACTAAAGAGAAATCTCTCAATTGTATTATCAAAGTTATGTGTTCAAAATACAAACCAAAGACTACTTATAAACAAGCAAAGGAAACCTAAAAGACTGAATAAGGAAACTCAAAAATCATCAAATATTTTATAGTGGCCATTAATATACGTGGCAGCTTGCAAGAATTGGCAAGAATTGGAATTAAAAGCCAAGAGCAACACTATGTCTACGCGATATGTACGCCAGCAGCATAGGTGGTGAAAGCTGGCAATGTTGAGTCGGTTTAGAAGATAAGCTACCCGATGACAACGTTTTCAATGCTGGTTGGTTTAGGTGAAGGCCGACAATGGTTAAATCACGGCCGATGGTGTACTTTCACAGCTTTAGTCAGATTTGTTTGAATCTTGTCTTGGTCCATTCCCGAGCTTACCTTAATGATGTTGATCAGTTTGGGTTTATCTTAGATGGTATGCAAATGTATCTCCTCCTCTTAAACCTCTTGAATCAACCTATTGAGTGCTTCCTTGAATCTTTTAGCCTGAGTCCTTGAAGCCGATCTAGGTGGCATCTCAAGTGGATCGACTCTCCATCTTCTAGCCATGCCTCCATTATTGCCTTGCTCTCGAGAATGATTTGTCCTCAAATCTGCATCACTTGCATCAAATGGACTCATATCAGTAACATTAAAAGTAGCACTTATAGTATACTCACCTAGCAAATCAAGCTTATAAGCATTGTCATTGATGCGCTCCAGAACTTAAAAAGGACCATCGCCTCTTGGAAGCAACTTAGAATGCCTTTGCTCAAGAAATCTTTCCTTGAGCATATGAAGCCATACCTAATCACCAAGTTCAAAAACCATCTGAGGACGTCCTTTGTTGGCTAATTTTGCATACTATTCGGTCCATCTCTCAATATTGAGTCTTACCTTCTCATGAATCTACTTTACAAACTCCGCTTTCTTCTTGCCATCTAAATTAACAAATTCAGATTAGGTAAAGGTAGCAAATCCAACAGAGTTAGTGGATTAAAACCATACATAATTTCAAAAGGTGAAAATTTAGTAGCAGAATGTGTAGTATGGTTATAAGCAAATTCAACATGTGGTAGGCATTCTTCCCATGTTTTAATATTCTTCTTAATGATAGCCCTTAACAATGTAGATTATTCACTACTTCCATTTGACCATCAGACTATGGATGACAAGTTATAGAAAATAACAATTTAGTTCCTAACTTACACCACAAAGTTTTCTAGAAGTAACTTAAGAACTGTGCATCTCTATCATATACAATTGTTCTAGGCATACCATGAAGTCTCACAATCTCCTTAAAGAACAAATCTGCAATATGAGAAGCATCATCATTTTGTTCACATGGAATTAAGTGTGCCATCTTCAAAATCTATCTACTATCACAAACATAGAATCCTTACCAGTCTTACTCTTAGGTAAATCTAATACAAAATTCATAGATATATCCACCCAAGGTTCACCAGGAATAGGTAAAGGTATGTATAAACCATGAGTTTACTCAGGACTTAGCTTGTCTACAAATGATACACTTGTCACAGACCTTCTCAACATCCCGTTTCATATGGGGCCAATAAAAATGTTCTTGCAAAACACTCAAAGTCTTTGCTACCCTAAAATGTCCCATCAATCCCCTACTATGGGACTCTTTCACCAACAATTTCTTGATTGAACGTACAACTTATTTTTTCTAAAAAGATATCAATCATGTCTAAATAATTTCCTATGGGCTATCTTTTCACAACAAACATAAATTTCAGCAAAATATTGGTCTGTAGAGTATAAATCCTTAATAAGTTCAAAACCAAGCAACTTAGCATCAAGTGATGAGATTAGAATATACCTACGCGAAAGTGCATCAGCAACAATGTTTTCCTTATCCTGCTTATAGCAAATGACATAAGGAAATGTCTCGATATACTCTATCCAATGCGCATGCCTCTTGTTCAACTTTTGCTAGCTCTTTAAATTCTTCAAGGATTCATGATCCGTATGAATCACAATTTCTTTAGGCCATAAGTAATGCTGCTAGGTTTCTAAGGCTCTAACCAACGCATACATCTCCTCGTCATATGTAGGATACTTCAAGGCTGCCCCGCTAAGCTTCTCACTGAAGTATGTGATAGGTCGTCCTTCTTGCATCAGCACTACTCTAATTCCTAAACCTGAAGCATCACATTTAATTTCAAATGTTTTAGAGAAATCAGGTAAAGCAAGTAAAGGAGCATGTATTAGCTTATCCTTAATCAACTGAAAGGCCTTTTCCTATTCCTCTCCCCACTTGAACCCGATATTCTTCTTGATAACTTCAGTGATAGGTGCTACAATGCTATTGAAGTCCTTCACAAACCTCCTGTAAAAACTTGCAAGTGTATGGAAAATTCGCACTTGACTCACATTAGTTGGACTTGGCCATTCCTGGATTGCACGAAGCTTCTCTTCATCAACATGTATTCCTTGTGCACTAACCACAAAACCAAGAAACATAATTTTGTATGTGCAAAATATGCACTTCTTAGGATTAGCAAATAGTCTTTCCTTTTGAAGTACATCCAATACATATTTCAAATGGTTTAAATGGTCATCCAAGTTCATGCCATAAATGAGGATATCATCAAAATAGTCTACTACAAATTTCCCAATGAAATCACGCAAAACATGGTTCATTGATCTCATGAAGGTGTTCGGTACATTGGTTAATCCAAAAGGCACAACCAACCACTCATATAAACCATATTTTATCTTGAAAGCAGTTTTCCATTTATCTCCTTCTTTCATACTAATTTGATGATACTTGCTTTTTAAATCGATTTTAGAAAATACACAAGACTCATGCAATTGATCTAACATGTCATCTAAGTGAAGAATAGGGTGATGGTACTTTACCGTAATGTTGTTGATGGCGTGACAATCAACACACATTCTCTAAGTCCTATCCTTCTTAGGCACTAGAATAACTGGAACTATGCATGGAATCATGCTTTTCCTTATGAGCCCCTTATCCATCAACTCACTAACCTGCCTTTGGAGTTCCTTTGTCTCCTTAGGATTACTCCTATATGCTGATCAGTTTGGAATTGTTGCTTCGAGTACAAAATCTACTTAATGTTCGATTCCCCGAATTGGAGGTAATCCTTTCAGGACTTCCTCAGAGAAAACATCTTCAAAATCCTACAAAACAGAGATGACAGAACTAGGTAAAGAGTTAGAAAAATCATTAGTGTTCAAACAAGTTTCTTTATAAATCATCAACAGCATAAGCTGTTTCATTACTAAAGCTCGCCTCACAGCACTCACTCTTGCCACACAACTCTCCTTTGTAAGGTCACACTCTCCTTTTCTCTCACCACCAAAGTCGAACATGTAAACCCTAATAATTTTTATATCAGTAGAAGTAGATAAAAATACGAATATAAAAAATAGAAGGTTAATGTAGGATCCAACAAAGACTCTAGAGTAAAACCACAAGTAGTAATGAACTTATATATAACTTTAAATCCTAAAACAAAGTTCTCTAAATAGTAATAATACCAAAAACAAGATTTCATAATGAGTATAAAAAACTCAAGATATAGAAATAATTTAGATAAGATTTCAAATTTATTAAAGAGCAAATAATCAATAAAACTTATAGTTAGAAAACAATAATTCAAGGATGAAATGTTAGGATTATAATACACAAAAGGAGCAAAAACAAATCCATAACTAATAATCTAGACTCTAAATAAATATTTGGATCACACCATTGTTCTAGTTAGGGGATACTAAAGCTATTAGAGACTGAAACCAAAATTAGCCTATGGAGTTTATAAAACACTAATCGTGTGAGATAAAATCTAAAAAATAATTAATCGCGTAAACTTTATACTTAAGTTTGAACATAATAGTGGCCTAGAAAATTGTAGACACTTTATATAAATTTTTGCAAACAGAACTCTCAAATGACTACCATATTTTATATCCGTTTAGCTTAATAATCTACCCTAAAACTAAGATAGTCACTTAACTAAATAATATTAAATTAATTTTTCCTTCATTTCGGTGCAATTTACAAGCAAATTTGGTGCAAGTAAAGAAGGATTCACGGCTGGGATCTCCTTGATTTTTGTCAACTGAATTCTTCAAGGAGAAGAGTCAAATTACATCCAAAAGTCCATAAAAACAATGACCCAAACCAATCAAATAAACCCAACTCAGCCAAGTACATTTAATGCACAAGGAAGCATGCAAATTGAAGGAAGAAAACTCCATCTTATCCACCAAGAAGTTGTTACTTCCTTCTTCTTCTTCTTCTATATATATATATATATATATATATAAGACTTCATAATGACCAAAGGACAAACCATTCAATTACACAGTTGAACAGCCAATTCCTCCCCTCCCTTCACTGTGAAACAACACCACAGACATATAAACACATCAGTATATAAATAAGCTTCATCAAGATCAAACAAGTCTAGGAGATCAACAAAGATAGCTAAGTAAAAATTCATTTTAAGCTAGTTAATGCAATAAACATAGCTCAAACAATGTTTTATTAAACCTAGGCCCATATCAAGCTTTGGGAGAAAGGTTTAGTATCATCATATCAGCTTCTACCAGTTAATATCCAACCATAAAACCCATTTATGTATTATAATAGGTACAAAAGTTACAAAATCATATAGTATGATGATTATAAGATGTTATAGGAGATGTCATGTCATGAAAAATGATTGAGAATCATGTAAACATACTTAAAAGTAGTTTAGATACTAATATAATATACATATAAAGTAAGAAAAATAAGTTACGAACAAAGGAAAAATAAGGAAGAAGATGAACAGTAGCTATACTAGCCCTACGCTAGTAGTGTAAGTGTCTAACACCGAAGCATACGTGGATAGGCCGGTGGCCTTCGGGTCAGTGCACACTGAAAAAAGGCTAAGTAAAATTTTTCTTTACGCAACTTCAACGAATGCAGCGTATAACCCCTACACTGACGGTGTACATTGTAAGCTAGCGGCCTTCAAAGCTGACCTATACTAGAACTTAGAATTTGTAAAAATATACGAACATCAACATCCTTGAATTCAATGATAGCGGCATAGGATGTTGGCATGCGTGCAAATTTTCTCCCTCGAAGTCTGTTTCGTTTAACAGATTATATATATATATATATATATATGAAAAAAAATGACAACAGAAGACAAAATTTATATACATATATATAATAATAATTTAAGAGTACTAAGATTAGTAATTCTGAAGAGTTAAACTTAGCTATTATTATAAGTAGAAAACATTTTTATCATACTAAACAAATAGATTAAAATCATAATAATCACTCGATAACTATCTTATTGTAAGTAAATATACAAGAATGGAAATTGTAAATTAGCTATAAATGAGAATAATGTGATACCTATAAATAACAGATAATAACATGAACAAGGAACAAAAGAAACACGATTAAACTAAAATGATAAAAAAAATAAATAAATAACAGTTACCATAAAATGGTCGAACTAACAAACAATATAAAAATAATAATGATAATAATAAAGTGATAAGTTATTAAATATAAACTCTATAACTACTCGATAAAAATGAAATATTCTTAATATCAAGACAAGCAAAATGAAAATAAATATTAAATAATAAGAATCTATTATCATAAGGTCCTTACCCTAAAAAGACCAATACAGGTAATAGGAATATCAGTATAAGACACTTAGGCACTCATAGGAGTTTAGATATACAATCTATGTTATATTGATGAATATTTTTATTCATCTCAATAGGTGATCTTGATATTGTTGAGGATTTCCCAGTAGACTATTACGACTAGCCATCATGAGTTGGTGAGTAACTCAGATTTATTACATTGTTTGTGTTTGTAAATATTGCATATGTAATGCAAAGATAATAACAAGATTGTTGCGGAAGTATATTGAGTTTGTATTGTAAACTATGTGTTCAGTTGACAAAAAAAAGATAATTAAAGTGATAATAAAAATTGTCTGATTTGAGGAAAGCATGTTACACGTTGTGTGTGTAATGTATGATCACCATAAGCCTGAGTGAAAATTATTGTCTTTGAAATTAAAACAATCATGCATTGCACAAACTGCATTATTGCATGTTTGAAAAGGGTGACAGCCTGCTACGTATTAATATTTCGGTTCTCTGTTAAAGTTTGGTTTTTAAAAGTGTTAGTTCTTTCAAGGTTTTCTTTGTTCCATCAGTTCTACAAAAGCTAAGTGGCAACGAAGGATACCACCCGTAATATCGCTTTAAAATGATTAATACTTAGGGAGTTTCTAAAGTATGATATAGGAAATGGTCAGTTAAAATATCCTAAAATTATAGTGATTATTCTAAAACAAGTAATCGTTGATTTTCCTATGTATTTAGTCTCTCTTGGGCAGGTGTGTCATTAAGTAATTGTTCTTCAACCTTAAAAGGAGGGCTTAAATATTTTTCTTGTTTGGATTCTAGATCATCCAAACTTGTATATGTGCATATGTTGGATTGTTGCATTACATATGATTTGTTAATAAACTTGCTTGATGTGTAATATGTTTGGTTATTCATTGAGCCCGTGGTTTCGCTCACACTTCTAAAGTCTTTTTAGGTTGACTCTATGACCATGGCTTGTAACTTCCAAGAGCATGGCTCCAATAAGAACTTAAAGTAAGAAGAATTTCGGATCTTCGGGTTATGTTATTTATTTTATTTCTAGTTATAAGATAGTTAGTACTTGTACTATCATTTTATCTATTTGAGACTTATAAAATAGAATTATGGCATGTAATACTATTATGACATCCACTACTTGTGATGACATATATTTACTAATTTATGGCTTATATGTATTTATCATTTCTTATCGATACAACTAAAAGATCCTGTTGTTTGAAAATATGTCATTCCTTAAAGGTTAACTAGTAATAGTGTGCAAGTATGGCTTGTGTATTACTTCTAGGTACCCTTAGGGTGTGATAGAACCCCCTTCGACTTGGCTTCTCTCACTCTTTCCAGCCTTCCCTCCTTTTCAATTTAATTTTTGTCTTTTCTCTCTTTGTTTGTCTCTCTTTCTTTTTCTCTCTAATTTTCACTCTATTTTTCACTCACCTTTTGCCTTTTAAATGATTGTTGGAGCTGCAATTGATCTTCATACACTTGCTTAAGGGTTAAAGGTGCAAGAGAATGATTCTTGCCATTGTGAACAAGAGAATATTTGTTCGTAAAGTTATCACGGATCACCTTTCGGTCGAATTGTCATGGCCTTCCTAACAAAACATGACAAGCCTGCATCAGTACGACATTGCATAGCACCTCATCCTCATATTTCCCGATGCGAAAAGAAATCAAAGCTTGCTTGTTCACCTTGGTCTCACATCGTCATTCGACCACTGCAGCTTGTATGGACTATGATGTTCAGTAGTCTTGAGCTCTAATTTCTCCACAAGAAAAGTGCTAACTACATTGGTGCAACTTCCCCCATCTACAATCATAGTACATACCTTGTCATCGACATAGCATCTAGTATGGAAAATATTTTCCTATTGCAGTTCAACCTCCTCTTTCACCTATGCACTTAAGGCTCTCTTCACAACTGCCACTAACCTCTCCATTGGAACTTCTTCATCGCTAACATCTTCCAATGGTGGCATCTCCTCATCATCCTCATTGTCCTCTTCAGTCTCATACTCACCATCACCACGCAATATCATGGTGCATTTGTTAGGATATTGGTTAACAATGTGCCTCCTGCCTTGACATTTAAAGCATTTAATATCACGATTTCTACTAGTAGAAGAATCGGATTTACCTTGGTTTCTAGGGCTGGCCACTTCATGTTGATCAATTTTCAGCTTTGTAATGGGTTGCTTCTCCTCCTTCTTCCAGTAACTAGGCTTGTAACTAGATGAACTCGAACCAGAAGCAAAATGTGAAACACCACTACTTTCCTCTTGAGTTGGTTCTCAATTTTTATAGCCATGTGAACCATGTCCTCCAACTCAATATAGTGCTATAACTCCACTACATTTTGGATTTCCCTATTCAATGCTGCCAAAAATCTCACCATTGTAGCCTCACGATCCTCCTTTACATTCGTTCTAATTATTGCCACCTCCTTCTCCTTGTGGTACTCCACACTCATATTGTCTTGTCTAAGATTTTGCAACCTATTGTATAAGTCCTTATAGAAATACGTGGGGTTGAATTTCTTTCCCATCACTCTCTTCATCTCTTCCTAAGTTTCTATTGGTGGCTCCCTATTTCTCCTCCTATTCAAAACCAATTGGTCCCACCAAATAATGGCATAATCCGAAAACTCAATGGCAGCAAGTTTTACCTTCTTGGCTTCAGAATAATTATGACAATCAAGGACCAATTCAACCTTCTTTTCCATTCCAGATACGGCTCAGGGTCATTCTTTCCCTAGAAAGATGGAATTTTCATCTTGATGTTACCTAAGTAATCATCCGCCCGATTTCTAGCTCCTCTAACCTTACCTCAATATCTCCAATTACTACCAATAGAACCCCGATCATACTCTTCTTCATAACCAAACCCATCATATTCTTCTTCCTACACCCATACTCCTCTCCTAGGAACTCTCTCTCCCCTATTGACTGAAGGAGCGCTTCATGACTACTTTATGCACTTCTCTACCTTATCATGGAGTTCTTCCATTTCCTCTCTAAACACCTGCTGCATCTTAGTTGTTAGAGCCTGTAGAATCAATTTTGTATCAACTCCCCCTTTCTCCCCATCAAGCTCACCCTTCTATGACATATTTTCTTTCCTGCAGAAAACAAAGTTAGAAACAAAATAATCCTCATAGATCTCTCCTTCACGTGTTTCACTCTAAAGATGATTCACTTAATCCGCTCATGTTTTCTCACAAATCAGATGTTTTTCCTCACTCTAAATTTCTCTTTCAATTCTTTGAGAACTAATTTGAACAACACAAGATCTATCCAAAGAATTTAATCAAACTTATTAATGGGGGCTATTTTGGACTAAATCAACAAACAATTCTATCGCAAACCCAAACAATAGAGCTTGTAACAATTCCTTCAAAGATTTCACTCGCACTTTTTTTTATACAAGACCTTCTCTTTTTTTTTTTTAATCAACTAAGATGAACTAAAAAGATTGAATCAATGAAACAATTCAAGATCTAACAAGAACTCAAAGAACAGTGATCCTAGACCCTAAAAGACTGAAACTTTGAAAAAAAGAAAGGGATAGGCAAATTTTAACAAACCCTAGGCTCTTATTCCAAATTGATACCAACTCCATCAACCTATGATGAAACCCAATACCAATACAATTGGAATTATAGCCTAAGATCGTCAAGATTGTATGGAACCACGACCTATTGCCTACATAGAGGCAAGAACCTTAGTATATTTCGTAGATGCCACAAACAAAGGTGGAGATTTCGATTGATAAGATTGAATGCCATAGAGTAGATTCGATAAGTTCAAGAAGAAGTTCAGTCAATAACTAAAGAGAAATCTCTCAATTACGTTATCAAAGTTATGTGTTCAAAATACAAACCAAAGACTACTTATAAACAAGCAAAGGAAACCTAAAAGACTAAACAAGGAAACTCAAAAATCGTCAAATATACACTGGTGGCCATTAATATATGCTAGCAGCTTACAAGAATTGGCAAGAATTGGAATTAAAAGTCGAGAGCAACAGAATGTCTACACCGGTATGTATGCCAGTGACTTAGGCTTGTACGCTGGTGGCGTATGTGGTGAAAGCCGGCGATGTTAAGTCGGTTCAAAAGATAAGTTGCCCGATGATAACGTTTTCAATGCTAGCTGTTTTAGGTGAAGGTTGATGGTGCTTAAATCAAGGCTGATAGTGTACTTTAATAGCTTTGGTTAGATTTTCTTAAATCTTGTCTTGGTCCATTCCCGAGCTTGCCTTGATGATGTTGATCAGTTTCGATTAATCCTAGATAGTGTGCAAATGTATCTTCTCCTCTTAAACCTCTTGAATCAAGCCGTTAAGTGCTTCTTTGAATATTTTAGTAGAAGTCCTTGAAGCCGGTCTAGGTGGCATCTCAAGTAGATCAACTCTCCATCTTTTAGCCATGCCTCTATCAGATTTGCTAGCAAATCTAGTGATAAAGGAGCTGAATATGTTGTTAATAAGGGTAAAACTATCATTAATCTATACGAGGATAAAAAAGAAGATGGTACTAGTAATTCTGGTAGGGAAAATTGTCAGGTTAAATGTTTTAAGTGTCAAGGATTTGGACACATTGCCTCTCAGTGTCCTTATCAAAGAGCTATGATGAATATTAGAGGAGAGATAGTTAGCGAGGATGAAGATAAGGAGTCTGAAGGGTCTAGTGATCTGTTAGCAACCTCAATGAGTACTATGGGGACGTAAATGCTGAAACTTATGAAGAGCAAGGTTTAGATCAATACATGCATATTAATATATTAAGGAGAGTTTTAAGTGTATCACCAACCATTGAAGAAGAATAGAGAGAAAACCTGTTTCATACTACTTGCAGGATTAGAAGGAATTTATGTACTCTCATCATAGATCAAGAGGATGGTACTAACATGGTTGCTACAAATACTGTTGATAAGTTGAAATTAGCCCCTGTGCCACATCTAAAACCATATTAACTTCATTGGTTAAGTGAGCAGGGTATTTTGCACATCACTCAACATGTGAAGGTTCCTTTTTGTATTAGAAAGAAGTATAAAGTTGAAATAGTATGTGATGTATTACCATGTGTGCATCGCATCTGTTACTAGGGAGACCATGGATGTTTGATCATAAAGTACCTCATAATGGATATTGGAATACTGATGCTTTCCAGAAGGATGGTGAAAGAACAATTTTGAAACCTATGTCACCCTTAGAAGTGAAAGAAGCTCAGACGCAAATGAGTAGGATTATGAAGAAGAATTCACTTTTCATAACTAAAGGTGATGTAGTTCAAGCCATACAGGCAGGAGAACCAGTTTATATGTTACAAACTAGATGAATGATGGAGATGCAAGAACAAGATTCCTTTCCTCCGAAGATTCAACAATTACTATCAAAATATATATGTATTTCTTGAGGATTTGCCTACAGGGTTACCACCTTTAAGAGGAATAGAAGATGCTATAAGCTTACAACTTAGAGTTGTTTTACCTAATCGCCCAGCATATCGGATGAATCCTGAAAAAGTAAAAGAGCTAAAGAGGCAAGTTGATGAATTAGTGAAGAAGGGGTATTTTAGAAAGAGTACTAGTCCTTATGCAGTATCCACCCTATTGGTACCGAAGAAAGATGGGATATGGAGAATGTGCATTAATAGTCGGTCCATCAATAAGATTACCATCAAGTATCGTTATCCCAATCCACGATGATATGTTGGATGATTTGAACGGAGCTCAATTATTTTCAAAGGCATATCTTAACAGTGGTTACCATCAGATACGAATGAGGGCGGAAGACAAGTGGAAGGCTGCTTTCAAAACCAAACATGGTTTGTATAAGTGGTTAGTAATGCCATTTAGCTTAACTAATGTGATCAGTTCCTTTACGAGGCTTATAAATCATGTGTTGAGAGAATATCTAGGGAAATTTATAGTCATGTACTTTGATGATATCCTGGTGTATAACAAAGATTTGGATAGTCATGTGAATCATTTACGAGTGGTGTTTGAAGTCTTGAGGTCTAAGAAGTTATATGGCAACTTGAAGAAGTGTTCTTTCTGTCAACCAGCGGTAATTTTCTTAGGATTTGTAGTTTATAGATTAGGGATTCGGGTAGATGATGGAAAGATTCAAGCCATTGTTGACTGGCTAATACCTATATCTGCTACTGAAGTTAGAAGTTTTCATGAACTTGTGTCATTCTATTGATGGTTTTTAGGAATTTTAGTAGTATTGTAAGTCCACTCACTGAGCTTACTAAGAAAAATGTTGCATTTTTATGGAGTGATAAGCCACAAAAAAGTTTTGATGAGATCAAGCGTAAGTTGACTAGCACTCATGTGTTAGCACTATCAAATTTTAAGAAAACCTTTGAGTTAGAATGCGATGTTTCAGGAGTTGGAATTGGTGTAATCTTAATGCACAAAAAATGACCTATCGCTTATTTTAGTGAGAAATTGAGTGGTGCTACATTGAACTATTCCATATATGATAAGGAGTTTTATGCCTTGATTCAAGCATTCACGGTATTGCAACATTATTTGCTACCTAAGGAGTTTATTATCTATACCAACCATGAAACAATGAAGTATTATAAGAGTCAATAGAGGCTTTCTAGAAGACAAGCTAAATGGATAGAATTTCTGGAGATTTTTGCTTACGTTATTAAGTACAAAAAGGGAATACCAATATAGTTGTTGATGTGCTATCATAAAGGTATGCTCTTATTACATCTCTACAAACTAAAATGCTAGGTTTTGAATTATTGAAGAATCACTATGTTGGAGATGTCAATTTTTGGTCTATTATGACTAGATTTGTAGAAGGAGTAGCCATTGATGGATATCATTTGATAGATGGATTTTTGTATAGATATGGGAAATCATGTATTCGAATTGGGACTGTTCGAGAATTATTAGTGTGTGAGGCACATGCAAGTGGACTATCTTGTCATTTAGGGGAGAAAAGAACATTGGAATTATTGAAGGAACATCTTGATTGGAAAGGAATGATAAAAGATGTTCATTGAGTTAATGAGAGGTGTGCAGTTTGTAAAAGAGCAAAGGGGAAGAAAGAGTCTTGGGGAGAATATATGTCGTTACCTTTACCTACATGGCCTTGGAGTGATATTAGCATAGATTTTGTTTTAGGATTATCTAAGACATAGAGAAGTCGGGATCAGGTCATGGTTGTCTTGGATAATTTTACCAAAATGGCTCACTTTCTACCTATCATAAAACTAATGATGCCTTATATATTGCTAACTTATTTTGCAGGAGATTGTTTGATTGCATGGTGTTCCTTACAGCATTATATCTAACAAGGATGTCAAATTCTTTAGTTTTTTTTTAAGACTCTTTGGAGAAGACTGGGGACTAAACTAAAGTATTGCACTTCGTGCCATCCTCAAACAGATAGATAGACGGGAGTTGTTAATCAAAGTCTTTGTGCTTTACTTAGAGCTACAGTTGGTAAGAATCTTATCTATTGGGATTCATGCCTTCCTATTGTAAAATTTCTTATAATAGGTTGACACATAGTTCTACTAGTAAGTCTCCCTTTGAAGTCGCGTATGGATATAACTCAACTATTCTTATGGAATTAGTAGCCAAGCCAGCCGCGAAAGAGGAAAGTATTAGTGGGGTTGAACGACCACAAGGGATTCAAAAAATACATGCAAAGGCTTATCAACATCTTAAGAAGACTCAAGAGCGTCTGAAACAATAAGGAAATAAGCATAAAAGACCCGAATCATTTAATCTAGGGGATCTTGTTTGGATTCATTTAGAAAAGACAGATTTCCTAGTAAAAAGTCTTAGAAACTATCACTAAGATCGGATGGCCCTTTTTGCATCATTGAGAATATCAACAATAATGCTTATCATCTTAATTCATTAGGAAAATACAGGGTTTTAGCCACTTTTAATATCGTTGATCTTTCAACTTATGTTCCAAATGATGATGATGATGTTGTAGAAGCTCCATCGAATTTGGACACAAATCTTCATCAACCCTGCAAGATGATAGGAATTAACTTAAACGCCCTATTATGAGATCAAGAGCTAGAGGATTGCAAAATTTAGTATTGAGAGTGATTACTAATTGTTTGAAACCCAATGAAGAGAAGTTCGTCTCAGCTTATGGATTACATGTAGAGTATGATTACTTGGAGTATAACATGCTGACATTAAAGGAAAAACAGGATGAAGAGAATAATGAAAACAGAGGAAGTATACACTCAATTCATACCGTGACAGTATCAGAGATTCCTAATAATGGAAGTCGCACCCTCATGCCCTTAGTCGAGCCTTTGAACATACTTGCGATAGTATTAGAGATTCCATATAATGGAAGTCGTGCCCTAGAGCCCTTTATCTAGCCCTCAACTATAACTGTGACTAAGTTTGTTTGCTTGAAGAGTTGAGTCGCGACCTCGGTACCCTTAGTCAAGCCCTTGACTATACCCATAACAAAGTCTATTTGCTTGAAGAGTTGATTCCAGGACATCACGGTATTACTTACGACTATGATCTGCCAGATGATGTTCACATATTTTCCGTGATACTTTACATGAGAATCAAAGCAACTCTTTAGATAGATCTCAATCTTTCTTTTATTAGTTACTATCTTATTTTATCTTTAGATAGATTTCAATCTTTCTTTTATTAGCTACTACCTTATTTTATCTTTAGATAGATATCGATCTTGTTTTAATTAGCTACTTTCATATTTTATCTTTTAGATATCTTTCCTGTTTTAAATATATGGTAATGAGTATAAATAGGAATTTCCTTTATGTAAAAGACAAGATTTATCAGTTGAATAAAATTCTTTCTCTTTGAGAAAAACCCTAATTCTTATCAATCATCTTTGACTGGGGGAATGTTGCTCTCATGGATCTTCGAATTATGGTGAGCCCAAACACCAGCGAGTGGTCGTGAGTAATATCAACTACTTGTTAGTATTATATCTATGTTTACTTTCTTGGTGCATAATCTCCAGGGTAAGTAAAGTTCTTTTTCTTTATTATTTTAAAATATCCTAGTGATTGTCCTCCTAGGCATATCAACTTCACTCTACCGTATGCTTAGTAATAGATGTTTCTACCGAGTAGTTACGGCTACCATGAAGTGATCGCTTCGATCACAATGAGGGGAAGGGTTCGCTTTGACATCAATACTGCAAAATGGTGTTACGACGATCAAGCCTACTATGGAGTTACTTCAATTAGTCATAGCTAAGATCACTTTGATCTTGTAAATGATGTAATAGAAATAGGTATTACACCCATCGTATGCTCAGAAGCAAATGTTTCTACTAAGTAATAGCGACTAGCATAAAGTGATCACCATGATCAACCATGGATGAGGTCGCTTCGACCTCAATTCTGCGAAATAGCATTACGGCTACCAAGCCTACTGTGGAGTTGTTTTGACTTGTCACAAATAAGATCGTTTTGATCTTGTAAAATGATGTAGCAGAAATATGTATTGCACCCATCGCATGCTCAGGAGTAGATGCTTCTACCAAGAAGTAGCGATAGTGATCGCTACGATCAACTACGGATGACATCACTTCTACCTCGATTCTACGAAATGGCATTATGGCTGCTAAGGCTACGTGAAGTTGCTTCAACCCATCATAGTTGAGATCGTTTTGATCTCATAAAATGATGTAGCGGAAATGGGTATTGCACCCATCTCATACTCAAGAGCAAATGCTTCTACCAACAGCAGTAGCGACTACCATGAAGTGATCATTGTGATCAACCATGGATGAGATCGCTTCAACCTCGATTCTGCAAAATTACGTTATGGCTGCCAAGCCTACTGTGGGGTCACTTCGACTCATCACAACTGAAATCGTTTTGATTTCGTAAAATAATGTAGCATAAATGGGTATTACACCTATCACATGCTTAGGAGCATATACTTCTACTAAGCACTAGTGACTACTATTAAGTGATTGCTAAGATCAACCATAGATGAGGTCGCTTCGACCTCAATTTTGTGAAATGGTGTTACAGCTGCCAAGCGTCCTGTGGAGTCACTTCGATTCATCACAGCTAAGATCGCTTTGATCCCATAAGTATAGAACACTAGACAGCAATGCTAGCGCTATATCCATGTGCTCATAAATTTTAGTGGCAATGTTAGCTACATCTTCACTTTTCCAAGTGCGATGCATCATGGTAGTGATGGTAGCTGTACCAAGATGGTAAAGAAGTGTCCATCTAAAGCTTGCATTATTTAATAATGAAAATATTAGATTCAAAAAAGCATCTTAGATATATTTAAGTACCATATGCTTATAAAAAGTGCTTCAAATATAAGTATAAATGAATATAGAAGCAAATGGACAAGAAGGGAAAGAAAAGAAAATATTGCATTATCATTATCATTTACTTTATTTCTCTTCCTTATTACAAGATGGGAATAAGTAATAGATAGCTTCTGTCATTAGTACACAACTGATATTACTAAAAAAAATGCTATTCATTATCTGTGCCTTCATCATCCATCATCTGTGCATCGTTGTCTTCAAGTTCAAGTTCACCATTGCGATCCTTTCATTAAAAATCCTCTTTAGTGTCCAACAATCTTTTATTGGGTGTCTTACTGTCTTATGGAAACTACAAACCTTTATATCTCCTTTCTCTTGTGCAGTAGGTTCCCACTTAACCCTTGGTAATTTGAGGAAACCGTCCTTCAACCATCGGTCAATGATAGCATAAACTTTATCCATAGTGCACGGGAAAGGTGGAACTTTTGAGCACTATCTCTTCTAGGTTTCTTACTATTCTTGAAGCTTCCCCCTTAAGTAGTGCTCACTGATGGGTGTCTCTTCTTATTTGGGTCACCCCTTTGCTTGATAATGGAATTATTAGTCCTTCATGCATTCTCAACTAACATTGAAAAAGACGTAAGTGACAAATTTTCCAGGTACACAGCATATTCTATGAACATACCATGGATGCAAATTTTGATGAGCTCACTTTCTTCACACATATCCTAGATGTCTAAGGAGCGTTCCTTGAAGCGCTCAATGTAATCCATACGATCTTCCTTTAAACATTGTCTTATACACCCCATGTCGATCAACACCACTCGTTCTTAAGTTTCAAAGAATTTCTCAAGAAACATTCTACACATAGTCCCCTACAAGTCAATAGAGTTAGGGTTAAGATTAGCATACCAGCTGTATGCCTTCTTTATTAGCGACTTAGAGACTTCCTTGAGCTTTAGGTCATCATTCAGTCTATAGACTTCAAGAGTCTCAATGAACTTAAGAAAATTCTCCTTAGCACTATCCTATTCCCCATTAAATTTGATAAATTTTGGACTACTTTAGTCCTTAGGATGGGGTTTCCCTATAATCTTCTATGGGTATGGAAGCGTCAGGTTGATGACACTAGTGACAAATGTAGCTTGCACTTGTCTCATGTACATTTCGAGTTCTTCCTTCATCACATATAACGCAGAAGCAAATGATGTATTAATTCCCACTTGAAGAGTAAGAGTAATGCTATGAGGTGCAACTATGCTAGCCATAAGTGGTTAGACATTGTATCTAGAGGAGGAGGAGCCTCCGAGATAAACCTTTGCCCCTTCTTCAACAGCAAGCATAAGATATCTTAGAGTTGGAAGCAACAAAGGTTACAATGGCTCCTGCCAATATCCTCCATCATTTTCAGTAGCTGGAACATTGGTTTGCTAATGTTGAGCATCATGTAGGGCCTCGTGTCAAGTACCCTTAAGGACAGCAATAGTTGGCACAATGTCAGCCACTTGCACTTCTAGTGTAGGTAAAGTTATCCTAGGAAGCATGCTTCCCAGAACAGTGGTAGTTCCGATTATACCCGGTAGAAACTGCATAAAGACATTCAAGAATTGGTTGAGAGCTTGAGTGTTCTCCTATATAGTGCATATTAAGAGCGCACTATCAACTGCAGGAGTTTACACAACCACAAGAATGGCATTGTCCCTAACCACGTGAGTTTGCTCAATCACATTAGATGACTCTCCTGATCTTGGGGGTTCACTTCCTGTTCAACTCCCTTACATGAAAGTATCATTCTTGTCAAGAACTTACGCTCTCCCTAGTAGATTCAGCAAATAATATACGATGGGGTTACTATAAGTAACCAATCACGTGTGATAGGCATGGTGGTCAACCTAAGAGAAGTTTTAAACTAATGATATATGTAAGATGTCACAGAGAGGCATGGGGGAAAGAATAGCCAACCCGGTTTCTCAAGTGCGCGAGTGTGACAAAAGATCAAATCAGTTAGATTTGATCATTCTTGACTCGTTCTTCTTAAGTGGATGTCCTGATCTTTTTTGGAGATGTTCTAGCAGAGTTTTCGCATTGCTCTCAACCTTAGCAATACACTAAAATCTAACCTGAATGAGAAGAGCAGCCTCCTATTTACAAATTTTAGAAGCTAATGCTAGCCTTTGAATCATTCCTAAGGATCTGATAACTGAGATTGAAGCCTTCTTTTCTTTAGTGATGGCTAAGCTTGTAAATGTGCTTCAAAAGAGCCTAAGGGCTTTTATAATAAAAAAAAATCCATTATTTATTTAAAATAGTCTTTTTTAATATAAAAGGGCTTAAGACTTATTTTAGTCAAATAAACCCAAATTAATAGAGAAAGATATTTTTGAAGTATACTTTTCATGCACGTGAAAGCCAAATTAGGCCGAGAGCATAATGAACCAGTCCAACAATCTCTATTTTGAGCCTACCAAGTCAAATCTTCCTATGACATCCTTTATTGGACTCGATCTTCTGAACCCTGTCATTAACACAAAAGACTAATCCGTGGCCTAATTACTGAAATGACCCTTTACATTAAGTATGTTGAAAGACAATTAAACATTGGTTTTACTTTAATTTTTTTTCATTCATGAAAAATAAAAGTTACTCATATCATAATGCAAGGCGAAAGTAGATTGAATGAACTCTAAGTACTGGGTATGGCTTAAATTATGATATTGTTAAGTCCTTAACAAAAATCATGAGCAGCCACTTATTCTTGAGGAGAATTCATTAATGTCTGCAATACATAGACTTTTCTAAAGTCCCCCATCCCCAATCTCGCGAATCCCAAATAATAATATTAAAAAATTTCAAATCTTCAATAAAATGTTTCCAAGATCAAATAATGATTGCCTTAAAAGTTCAAAATTTTATTTGAATGAAAAGTCCTCATTAAACAACATTGTTGATTGCGTCATGATATTTTGATGGGAATGTGTTAGGAAGGTGATGTAGGGTTGAAGGTGATCATTATTTTATCTTGGAAACATTTGTTAAAGATTTGAAGTTTTCAAATATTCGAGATTCGCATTTGAAAAATATGTTGACAATCATAATCATAGTAATACTAGTGATATGTACGTCTTACAATTAGATCAACGATTTGAAAATTTTTAATCAAAAGGGAAAATGTAAAATTCAATTCCTAAACTTGATATAAAAATTCAATTTGGTACCTAAACTTTAAATGGTCAATTTAATATTTAATCAAACTTCTCATTATTATTTTTACTACCTAGTTAACATTGTTTGCTTTATATGAAAAAAAAAAAAAAAAGTTTATCAATGCTAGATAGTGTTAGGAGAAGTAGTAAAAACTCAATAATAAACTACCTTTTTAATATCAACAAACAAAGCCAACAATATTAAAGAGGTAGTAAAATTAATCATAAAAATTTGATTAAATATTAAATTAATCACTCCAAATTTTAGATCTCAAAATAGTTCTTTTGGCAAAATTCATCTATTAAATTTAACATTTACCTTAATGACAATCACAAAGAGGATATGTGAAACTCTTAATCCTGAATCAAAAGGTGGGGCAGCCCTCCATATATGTAAGCCTTACTCCAATATTATTAACTAGTTCTGTCTAAAATTGTTCGATCACCTTAAAAAAAATAAATAAAATAAAAAAAAGGTCACATAACGGGTGAGCAAAAGCCTCATTTGTAACCTTGCAATATCAAGCACACACATGCTAAACATTATGAATCACATATATTGCTAAATGGGTTAATGTTGTAAGCAGTATCTAAACTTTAGTCAAATATGAAATTAAGTACCTCGATTTAGTACATAAATGAATTTTTTGTATATACTATCTTCATAAATTAGTTAACACCATTATCTTACATGACATTTTTAACCAATACAACAGAGGTACTGTTAACGAACACAAAAGTTTTTTAAGGTATTAAATTGATCAATTTAAAGTTTAAGTATCTAACAGCATATTTTATCAAAATTCAAATACTATTCACAACATTTACCCATTATTAAATATAATGCAATAAGTAGTCATTTATTTATCTTATTTAGGTGTAGCAGACTATATAATCTTAATGTCCCAAGTCTAAGAGTAGCTCAAACTCTCAACAACCATATATAACATATACATTATACGAAACTCCAGCTTTAAAATATTTTCAAATAGTGTTTGAAAGATTTGTTATTTTTCTACATTGATTTTATTATAACTGAATCCTTAAAGCGATTATCCCATACTACTATAGGTACATTTTGTCCTCCTATATTGGTGGAAACTACTTACTAAGATCATGGCTCATTCTTTATTTTTGAGAACTTTCATCCCTTCTGCTTCTTAATCTTATAGAAGTCATTGAATCTAACCACTCACTTTAGCTGTATTAAGATAGGTTATGTGCATGTCATGCTTCGTATGACCTTGGAGAATACTTAAATCGATGACATATAAAGAGATATGATTAAAAAGAGTTTTGAGCTTAGCAGCCAGTCATCGCTTGTAAGAAGTGAAGGAGATTCAAATATCAATTTTAATATTCTTAATTAAGTTAAATCCTCAAGAGAAGATCTCTCTAACTATCAAATGAAGAGAAGATGGTGCTGTTTAGGGATTTTAGAGCTCGTCCTTGTTCTCTGAAGGACTCCATTTATTAATAAATGGGATGAGTCTTCATGACATCAACTGGGTAAATGTGATAACCAACAGACAAGATGCTGCCTCCATTAATATTGATTATCTAGCTTTTTATATTTGAGCCCAAAGACATTATCTATTCGACATACACAAGATGCTACCTTCATTAATATAAATTATTTAGCTTTTTGTATATCTAAGCTCATACAAATTATCTATTGAACATACACGCTAAATAATCTGACGATCTTTGTCCCAAATTCACCAAATAAAACACCCCTAATGATAGATTAATTGTCTATACTTTCAAATTTTAGTAATTCAGTGTTTCATCTTTAGTTTTGATAAATTAATGATTCTATTTTCAAAAATATGTGCTACTAGTGTCTGCTTCAATAATATTTTATGGACATTTATTTTGATGACAAGATAATAATAGGCAATTAGCAAAAAAAATTTTAAATCTAAAGATGCAACACTAGTTTGTCAAAAATTGCAAGTATAAACACTTGGGCTGCTATTATCATATCATCAAAATAAATATTTATTAAATATATTTAAAAAAGACAATGAATTTCACAAACTTTCAAAATATAAGTACTAATTTATCAAAATCTAAATATAAGATATTAAATTACCAAAAATTGAAAGTTTATGCATTTCATGTGCCACTATCCTTTAGAAAGCCTTGTCAATGGGTCTTATTCCGTTGCCCACACTTTGTCGAGGGATCATTTCCAGTGAGATATTTGAATAAACACACCCTAGCCATTGTGCCCTTTTTTGTCTTCTTCTTCTTCTTCCTTTATGAACCTTTATTATTTTCATCGTTTTCGTTTTTGAGAATATAAAGCCTTTCCATTTTTTACCATTTTCAATAATATGCTCTACTCTACGAACGATAGTTAAAATGTTTAAGTAAAATGTTAAATTAGTAAATTTTCTCACGGCTCGTTCACTTTATTGGAATAAAATAAGGTCATAATGAATTGCTATTATAGACGAATGTAATACAATAGTAATAAAGTCCGTTTACATTTTATGTTGTTCACTTGATTGTAGTTGAATTGCAATTATCTTGTTCACTTGGATGTATTCTAATAATAAGTAAACTATGAATAAAAAAGAAAATGACCACAACAATCCTATTTTAATTACATTGCAATAAAGGATGAAAGACAACAACCTATTTTAATTTTATTGTCATTTTTTAATTTTAATAAGGGCATTTTGGGAATGAAAAAAGGACCATTATGAATTGCAATTCAGAGGTATCATTAATAAATTGCAATTTAAGATTTTTGGTAATAGGTATTCATTAATGAATGGTCATTCATATGTAATAGCCATTCATACGTAATAAGGCCATAATAGAATGGCTATTACAACAATCAAGTGAATGGGTTTGTCAATGTAAGTTTAGTACCTATAAATTCATTTTACAGTTGACAAAAATATTTTGATTTTAAAAGAGTAGAAAGATTAAAAAAAAAATATATCAAAAGTCATCATAATTGTAGCAAAATCCATTCAGATCCTCTATATTCATGGCAAAATTTTATTATGTACATATGATCTAATATAATTAATTTCTATCTTTGAAGTTGATCATTTTAATCACTTATTTTCATGTGGTTCCACCATATAAATTCGCTATACATCATGTGAGATACATAAGATCTTTAAATGAACAACTCAGACAATTAAAGACTTAGATGAAAATGAGATGACATAAGTAAATTTAGAGGACTTATGTGATACTATTGATGGACCATACAGTTAGTTACATGCTCAAAGTAAGATATAGTAATAGATATATTGATTATATCAGTCTTACGATTACAATTGGGTATGAATTTAAACCGTTGAATAATCAATGAGATTGGTCACATTAAAATAATGAAGGAATCATAGAATTTTTCATAAATTTAACAACTCAAGGACTAAAGAATTTCAAAGATCTATTGGATTAAATTGAGAACTTCACTCAATCAACTCCGTAGAGCTAAAATTAAGCCTCATTTTAGAATTTAACAACTAAAAGCAAGCCTTAGTTAAATTAAAAAGTGCCTCTATATCTCAAAGAGGGTGAAATTCCTCTCAATGTGAGAGTCGTCACTAGATTAATGACATAGCTTTCTTAAGTAGTTACACGTTTTTTCATAAACCACTAACAAATTCATACTCAGAGACTCTTTCTGCTCCCTACATTTCACCTTTCATTCTCATTAGAGAAAAAAAAACAAAAGAAAAATCCCTATTTCTTTTGCATCCATAATCCTAAGATGCAAGTGTAAGGTTTGGAAAATCCCACATGGAAAATATGATAATTATGTAAAGGGTTTATAAGGAAGAAAACCCATTAACCTAATACTTTAAGGTTTTAAGTTGTAAATGGTGACAAGCCCATTAAAGCCAAGTCCAGGTGGGGAAAATCCCATGGTTAACCCTCCATGTGGGGAAAAAAAAAGCTTTCGATAATGACTTGTTCATGAAACTCATGATGTAATGACTCCTTCGTGAAACTCATGATCATAAAATTTACACTTGAGGGGGAGTAAGACATATACCTGTTGTGGAAACTCACACATAAGGAGGAATAAGACCTAAGCCTATTATAGAAACTCACACTTGAGGGAAAGATTGTTGAGATGTAAGTGTGAGGTTTGAAAAATCTCACATGGGAAATATGAGACTTATGTGAAGGGTTTATAAGAGAGAAGACTCATTAACCTAATACTAAGTTTTTGAGTTATAAATACCCGTTAAAGGTCTGTCTATAGAATTTCTTCCCATTGAAGGCTTCCTCCTGTCCTAACACATAACATTTCTAAATCATCGATTTTACTTTTTATCATATAGGAATTGAAAATTCATATCCTCTCACTGTTGTCCGTTATTATCGTTGAATTTCCATTGCTTTAGTAATACCCACTTGTATTTGTAGGTGCCCATCTAGCTCAGTTGTCTCATTCTTATCTCTATTCAGTGCTTTTCATTGATGAGTTTTGCTTCTTGATCTCGCTAATAGTTTCGCATGTTCAAAGCTTATACCTTTCTTTTTGAGTCTTTGTTGATATAGCAATCTATTACACCATTATTAACCCTTTGTCTTCGTGGATTTCATGGTTGTCTCCTTCCAATCCTTTTCTTTGTCCATTCTTGTTTCTTCATACCCAAGTCTTTATTAGCATTTCATATAACTTACACTCGATAGACGAACAAAGTCTGCTCATTTAAATTGCATATCTAGTATCTTAACTCTTTTGTATGTACCAATATTAATGTAGGATGGCCAACCTTAACAAAGGGAAACATCTAACAACATACTAAAGTGACAATAGCAACGCAAAATTAAGTTAAAATTCCTATCAAGGCTAAGATGAACCTAGTATATTAAGCCATATTAAGCCAGAATTAGTACTAATCTTTTGTATTTTCTTATTTATCAATTATGTGACTTAATAATGGGGATTGAAGGAGAATATAAAAAGCTACTATTGAAGATTTAAAGAGCAATAGGTCTACTCAACTCTAAACTCTCTCTCTCTCTCTCTCTCTCTCTCTTAAACATGTGAACTTTAAAAACACAATTTTATCAACGAGTATATTAGGTTGTATGTGCAGCATTTAAACAATCGTTAAGACAAGGTCATTCCCACTAGGACTAAAACTAGCTCCCAACTATATTATAGGTTATATAAAGCATATTATATAAATTTATATTAATATATAACATAAATGATATAAATATTGTATAAATTATATATAATGCACATATATAACATATATATAGCAAATGTATAGGGGATATATATACATAATTTACTAGAATTAATAAAATCAGTGTAAATTTTATTTCATTCTAATGCTATCTTACTTTTGGGTAATTATAAAATTGTGCTTTTCATGGTGTTTTGAAATTTAGATTTAGTCTTTTTGTGGTTTTAATTATCCGTGTATTGGCTCTGATATAATTGAATTCATGAGTGTCGGAAAGATTTAGCGGTTTAGTATTGTTTTGTTTTGTGATTTTGAATTCAATGATGATTTCATGTTTTAAAGATATGTTTCCTTATATTGTGGATTTTGTGCATAACGTGTTTGCAATATGATAAAATATTTGTTGTAGGACCTATTATTTTGTCACGGTCAATTTTTATCCATTAATATTACACTTATTTAACAACGTACTAAATCACATATCAGAATCTATTTTTTTAATTATATATAAGTATTATATGATACATAATTTGTTAATTACCTCTATCTAAAATAATAATTATTTTAATATAATTATATAATTTAAGTCATAACCCTTTTATTCGTCACATATTTTTTATATATAGTTTCCTAAGATAATTTATCGATCTATCTAATATTATTATTTGTCCATTTTTATTTAAAGAAACACATTTATCATTCCAATTATCTATTTTATCTCTCTTAGTTTTTTTATTTATCATTTTTCATTTTATCTTATTTGAGGTAATATATATATATATATATATATCCATATAATTTAAGCTAGAGCTCTTCCATTCATCACACATTTTATTATATAATTTTACATGGTAACCTTATCAATTTCTCATATGTCATAAAATCTGTTCATTTCATTCAAAGAAATAAATTTATTACTATAATTATTTATTCTATTTCTCTCCATCTTTTTAAATGCAATTAGATTACATTTTATCATATAGTTTTATTCCCTCTCATTTTATTAAAAAGTGAAATTTATCAATGCATTAAAGATTACTAAATGAAGAAAAGATCATGATTGGTATTTAAATTTATTAATTCTTCTCAAGACTCATTTTCCTCTTTCTATTAAAGTTATAAAGACCATCTTTATCATCTTGTATACCAATTCTTCCACCTCCCTCCTATCCTAGCTATCATCATAGCCTGTCCATACAAGTAAGAGCTACGGACGCGGATTAGTGAGACACAATTAGATTATTTGAAGTCACTACAACTTAGGTATTATATATATAATACACAAAAAATTCTGGATAAAACTAGCAGTATTAGCTAGATCTGGATTGTGAGAATGAAAGTGAAAAGGAGGACTCAACTACACCAATCAAAATGGCCTGTAAATATAGATTAGTTCATATAAATTTTGATTTTATCTAACTATAGTAAAGATTATGTAACTCATAGAGCAAAAAGAAGTCTCAGTTGCATCCCCTTATGTTTAGTTTTTTTTTTTTTTTTTTGTGTTTTTCAAATTTGATATATGATTTATATTATGTAAAGTTATATTAAAATATGAACAAATAAAAGGTCATTATTGTTTGAAAAATACTATTAGTTACACTGGAATGTTGTTTAGGTGTTATTATTTCAAAATAATATTTTTATTGCTTCCAGTTGGTTGCTACTATAAATGTAAAAGCATAACACTATAAGCAAACATTGAATAATTTTTTTGAATATAACCTTAATTTATATGCAGGCTTTTTTGAAGGCTCTCAAGGTGTTTTTGTTGCGGGCAGAGAAAAGAGACATGAGTTTCACATGAGTCGAAAATAAGAGAACAAAAGGTTGCTTACAAATCTCACCCAAAAAATTGAGACAAAAAAAAGAATTCACACAAAAGTGTTTTTTTTTTTTTTTTAATAGAATATGATGTTGCATTATATGATACTAATGGAATTGTTGTTTTATTAAATGTCATTAACAGGGCACTACCGTATTAGTGATGACATTCGTCCTTCGCTTATATTTTTCACTAAATAAATCCATGGTTTTAATAGATATCGCTTAGTATAAACATATTTTTATTCTTTTCATTGACGTTGATTTACAAAGAAGAATTTATATAAATTAAAATAGTTACTATGGTTATTAACTAATTTTATGTATATTAAAAAGCTTTATTTTATTTTGTATTAATAAGTGAACAATAGAATTTGATTATCACGTTTCAAAATGTCTAATTTTCAATCAATACATCCTTTTATTATTTTATTTTGCTATGTTTTTCTTTTGTTATAAATCATTTGTCATTTTAATTTTTATTTTAAGTTTTGTATTATCACTAAACCTTAAAATCTCAATATCATTAATCATTAATTATCTCGTGAGAACAAAAAAAGGAATTCAAGCATTAATCTATCTCTTATCCTATTATATTTCTTATGATTTATGAACATAATGTGATTTTTTCCCTTATTTGTTGTGTAAGACTTAAAATGAGTGTGCAATTAAGGCTGTAAATTAGTTGAGCCGAATCGAGCTTTTCAAGGCTCAAGCTTGGCTTGTCTAAAATTAGCGAGCTCAAGCTTGAATCGAGTTTTTTATCAAGCATAAAATTTAAGTTCAAGCTTGACTTATTTAGCTAAACAAGTTTTATTTCGAGCTCAAACTTGACTCGTTTGCAAATCAAGCTTGAGCTTAAGCAAAGCTTAATAAGCTTTTATTAAGCCTAAAATTAAAGCTTGAACTCGAGTCGTTTAAATTGCCATTTTTCTATTTATTTCAAACCTAAAAATAATATATAAGAATTTATTAATATATAAAAATTAGTTTTATTGTTTTAATTATATATTAATATATCATAAATATAAAACTAATAAATTTGCTAATGAGCCTACCCACAAACCTGAATCAAAACTCAAGAACAAGTTTTATCTTAGACTTGAGCTTGACTCGTTTATTAAACAAGTTCTAGTTGTTCGCGAGCAACTTTTGAAGCCCGATGTGTGGTGTTTAAAATTTAGTGATTTTCTTTTATTAATTTAATTATCAACAAATAAAAATTAGATTAATAATGGTTGCTAAAGAAAACTCCTCCATTGTGGTTTTAAAATGTGCTAATTGTAAAATAGATGACAATATTTATATGAAATGAAGTTGCTATTAGATATATTAAACTATGCGCCTATTGGATTCTTATGTGTGTGTGTCTGTGTGTGTAAAAGAAAGATTAGACAAATCTTATTATGTTATAATATTCGGAAAGTATTAAGAATTAGAAAAGAAACAACTAATTCTAAAAATTATGCTTAACACTTAAATGATATTTATCACTTTTCATTTATTATAAAAAAATTAGTTGTTTCTTTTCTAATCCTACGTTTCCATTTATCTTTGTAATTTTAACTTTTTTTAAGTGAGATATGTCAATAAATTTATCATTCTTTCTTTATCAAAATATCTATTGTATCATTAATTCAAGTTCTATATTAATCTTTCTTTAATAATTATCATGTGCTTGAAGTTAAATCATATAAATATTCAAATGTTTTGACTTAGGTAATGTAAATTTTGATTATTTTGCACGTACCAAAAGCAACTTTTATTACTACTTTCGTAATTTAGTCAATTTTTTTATTCTTCCTTAAATATCTTGATATAATAACTTCATTATGTTTCAAATTTTATTGCATAATAGATTTAATTTTTGCACACAGCATCATAGGTGCATCTATATAAGTAAGCTTTTAGGAGAATTCAAAATATTTAAATTTATATAGAATCTATATATTTTTATATCTTCAATCAAAAAACAGGTCTCGGCAAAAGAAAAAAAAAATCAATAAACAGGTCCACGTGGAATATAAATGTATCAAGTCATAAGATAGTTGAGGTTTTTCAAATACAAACCTGTTTACACACAAATATGATGTACCAAGCTTGCGCCACTCACGAAATTCTAGTGCTTTTAGATTTAATTTTTCATAGGTTAATGATTCTATTTGCATCAAACTATTCATTCATCCTAATTTATTTATCGGTGACAATTACTGAATGTTTTTCAAAATCAATTTTTTTATAATTTCTAATCAATGATTGATATCAAATGAGTTGAGATTGAGTTGGGATTTGATAAATTACAAATGAAAAAAAAAAAAAAAAAAAAGTTCAATTGGGAACCGAACAAATTCAGGCTCGGCACTAATCAATTAAGGCCTTAGCTTTTGCAATACTGAGATACCCTATCGGGTGATTCCGATTCCCAAATAGATAAGATTTATTCAAAGCTTGAAAGTTGGAATCAAAATTTACGAAGCATAGTTGGTTAGGAAACGATTAAAGGCATTAGCTTTCGCAATACTGACATATTCTAAGAGGCTGTTTCTGCTTCCCTATAATAAGATTGCTTAAGCCCTGTTGGATAAGGGGAAGGCAAGGCTTCGCTGCTTTAAGTCAGAAACTTCTAACGCCGTCAAATGAGAAACAAAAAAGGAGGGTTAAGATTTGAAGAGTTGCATACTTCCAACCAGACCCTACTCACTAAGTTAGCCGAGAGGTTGCAACCAAATCCTAACTTCTTGTACGCAAAAATGATGGGGGAAGTGTATTTTCCTCATTCCAAATTTCATGATGCAACCACGAAGGAAGAGCCTCATGAGGCTGGTTGTGCTTATTGGAGGGAAGAGAAATGCTAACTAAAAGTATAGTAAACAGGCAATGGAAGAACTATTAGAACTCACATTTAAAAGTTTGTTCTAGTGATGTAAGAGTTAAAACTAACTCAAATTCGATTCAGGAATAGTCGGAATAGTCAAATTGAACTCAAGCTATTTGAGTAATTTATCATGTCAAACTTAAGTTTCATAATTTTCGTGATCTTTGGCTTGATTAACTTACTAAGTCTATTTTATAACTCACAGAGCAAACTCAGGAAAGATAAATAGGAGTATAAATATTGATAAAAAATTATCTTTTAAATAAAAGAAATCTAAACAAGTTTAATTACTAGTCTGAGCTTAAAGCTTTCAAAATTTCAAGTGCACCGTTTTGACTCACTCAATATATATGTCTAGCAACCACACAGTCCAATCGGCCGTGCACGAGGGACTTAGAAACTCCCACATCCGTGTTTTGTTGGCAGGGAAACAGAAGAAAATTAAGCATTTGGATCCGCAACCAAAAATTCACTCTACTGGGCGTGCCTTAATTTTTTGATCTCGATCTCGTTGTATCTGTATCGAGCTTTGGGAGCGTGTATTGATAAGATTGGAGAAATCTAAGGAAGAACGAGAATCACTTCTGTATAAATTTAGTTTTGGGACGGAGGAGGACTAGTCTTCCCCACACAGTAGTACAATGAGAATTATTGTAGAAGGATCACATTGATTTCTCCAAAATTTAGAATTTGATACAACCTGCAGCACATTATTTTAGAAATTGACATGATGGAGGCTACAGATCATTGCATTTTTGCTTTAGAAATCTGTTGTGTAGAAAGGCTACCTTGCAAAGGAGCCGCCCCCAGCAATAGTTTACTACTCCATCATGATAACGATCCTGAACCAATGACTCTCGGACGGATCGTGACTCCTGCTTCTACGAGGTCGTTCGGTCCAAGGTTGTCAATAGGCGGTCGTTGCTTGTGGTGATTAGTGACAGACTGATAAGCCATTGCCAATGCTAGAGCCTGCAAGTGAGAAAATGAATGTCAACAAGACAACACAACCTATTAAAACCCCCCAGAAAATGAGAGAGAGAGATTTTCTTAACATATTTAAGACCATTGATGATATAATTACATTACACTTCCTTATAATAAGACAGGCACAAAATCAAATAGTCCCAAGTAAATCCAGTAACATCTGAAAACTCACAATGTGATCCTTCTGAGGAGGGGCATATATGCCAGTTGTTACTGCCTTTCTTCTTCTTGATCCATCAGAATGCTGAGATACATTGGTAAATCCTGTTGGAATAACAATCACGGGCAATCCGACTAGATTTCCCAAGCAAACTTTCTCCCAGTCACTAGCATTCCCAATGAATGCATCAACAGTGAAACTTTCCTTTACCTCCTTGATGAGTTTCTGTCTTGCTCTTTGGGCCTATGGACGAAAACAACACAACATCAGCAAGTTCGACATAATAACTTCTTCACAGAATTATTGATCACCAGAAGTAGTTCCACAGTTCATATCTTATGATCATAAACATATGATCCTGTATCAACAATGGCCAGTCACTGTCTCCTCAGCCCTTTAATCCACATTATGAGAACTTAATACTTTACATCCTCCTCTCTTTCTATCTCCCCTTTCCCCACCCCCACCCTAAGAAATTGATATGATGTTTCTCTGTTTAATGGAATGATTTAGTTAAAATAACTTCCACTGGTGCAATACTACTTTTCTTTCTCCCAAATCACAGAAAGCATCTTGATAGATAATATTCAATTGCAGGTGCATAATGATTTATGACACATCTGCAGCTCATCATTTCTCACATTAACATTCTTTTTTCAAATGTTGCACGTAAAGGGCATGTTTGTAGGCCATTCAAAAGCATGGATATAACTCGGCAGAGAAGGTGATTCAACCCTCTATTTTAATAAAAAACATGATCCTAAGATGGCATACCTGCAGATAGTCTACAGCTGGAATCACCCGTGCACGACCCAATTCAGTAGGCCATTGATCTTGAGCTTCATACTCATCATCTTTTCCAGATCGTTGCCACTCATCAAAATGAGCCAACATGTCTGTATCCATAGTGAAGTTCAAGATACCTTGCACAGACTCAACCGTGTAATTTAATTTAAATGGCAACATAGAAACACCCTTTGAAGAAAGAATACGAACCACCTGCAAGGGAATTACAATGCACCAATTAAAAGGCGGAGTTACAAACAAAGATGTATGCTAGGTAGAAATACATGCATCAACTCACAAGCAAAGAGGTGCATACAAGTAACTGAATGGTTCAAGTAAATTCATGATGAGTTTATGATAAAGTACAGATGAGTCAAACCTCCATCTCAGCATCATCCAGATATCCAACTATAAGTTTTGTTATATCAACAGAAAAAGGATCATTAAAAGGCATGTCTCTCGATGAGATGTCATCAGGATCTTTCCCCCTAATAGCATCCAGAACAATGGTGCAATCTGCAGCACTCCTACAGAACGGACCAAGCTTGTCCTATCAAAGTAAATTAAGCATAAATCTCATGACTACTCATCTTACAGGATAAGGATAAAGCCAAAGAAAAAGAGCAATTACCAAACTTTCAGATATGCTCATCACACCAGTCCGACCAACAGATCCAAATGTAGGACGCAGTGCAGTCACACCACAATGTGCAGCTGGATAAGTCATGGATCCTGCCGTCTCTGATCCAATTGCAATAGGAACCATTCCTGTTTACACGAAAATAGCTAGTTACAAAACCAGAATAACATCAAGTGTCTGCCTTTGAACAGGGGAGAAATTAGTACGGCACCTATGCAGCTAACCAATCAGAGTCCTAGAAACAACGATGATTTCATGATGCATCCAGTAATATAGAACTATCAAACTCACAATTGTGGTTCATATCGCAATGCAAACCACCATTTATGAAGTAAACATAGGGATCACATTGAAGGAGGAATTAGGGTGTTGAAATGGGAAAGCATGCTTAATTGGGGACTAAGCACCTGCTGAAACGCAGGCAGCAGGACCAGCGGATGAGCCAGTTGAAAATTCCTGAATGTTCCACGGGTTTCTCGTTCTACCTCCAAACCAAATATCATCATATGCAAGTGATCCAGTAACGAGTTTTCCCACTAGAACTGCTCCTGCAGACTTCAACCTATGCGAAGGATAGTAACCAATTGAATTCGCTTTTCAGTAAATTTACTGCCCATCAGGACTAGCAATATTAAATAGAACTTTCATACTTCTTGTAAACCCAGGCTTCCATGTCAAGAACCTGATCTTTGAAAGTCATTGAACCCCACGTCGTTTGGTAATCTGGTACTGATATTATATCCTTCAAACCATAAGGGATTCCATGGAGGGGACCTGATTATAGAAATAAATAAAATGTTGGAAGGCTTAAATATATAATCTACAACCAAAACTACTAAAGATGAAATGCAGTTAGGCAATCGAGTATTGTTATATAATAAATGCAATAGTGTACGTCATATCTACAAGTTTAAACTTTTAAATGGATATGGTGATAAATTAAACATAGTATCAAAGTAGAAAGTCGTTCAAATCTTACACAGCCATTACAACCCTATTATAATTAAGTCGTCCACTTGAGTATTAGTGGAAGTCGAAGTCCGGCCTACAAGTGAGAAACACTATATTTATAAATTTAAGCTTTTAGATTAGATGGCTATATAATGAAGATTACTATGCACCCTAGAATTAAATACATGGTATTTTTGACTAAATGCTTATAAATCCAGCGTACATATTCTAAAAAAGGCAGTTATTTTAATTCGAACTGACAAGACGGTCATTCCGTGCCTATAAACATATCTGGTGGGAAGAAAGAGCAAGAAAAAAACATCTCTATAAAACCACATAGAGATGCTCACCGAGATAAACTCCCTTAGCAAGCAAATCATCTGCTTCTCTTGCTTGTTTATATGCCAAATCATCGGTGTAAGTGACAACAGCTTGAAGAACTTCATTGTACCTAGTTTAAGAACATGACAAAATCAAAGAAAATTCAAATGAAGGTCTTCATATACTGTGGCCATACTTACCTTCTTAATCTTTTAAGAAAGATTCCTGCAAGCTCCTCAGAGGTAATTTGCTTTGTTCTTATGAGTTCCCCTAATTCAATAACCTGATAAATCATAAAGAATAATTTATTAAACAAGATATCCTTAGCAAGTAAATATGACTACACATGATGGAAAGGACTTACGCTCATATATGCTATATCTTCATCGCTCTGCGGTCTCTTTACTCCGATTGACGAAGGGTAATCAAACCGTTTGCTGTTGATATGTTCTCCACTGCTCCAGCTAGGATCAAAAACTAAACAGGATGGGTTTTGCAAACCTCCATTTGGAAGAGCAACTGCTTCTCTGTTGGCTCTGATAACAGGTATATTGAACTCCAGGGCACCCTTTTCGATCTCTTGGATCTGAAAGATATAGGAAACAATTAAAATATTAAAATATCAAACATCAATTGCCTCACCAGCTTAAATGTGGCTTCAATTATCAAACCTGCTATCTGCTCAGATTAGCAGAACAACCATCTCAGCACGCTTGTGGAAATATTGTGATCTATATTTATTATGTGACAACTTAATTTTAAATGGGATTAAAGTGTTGAGCGCAGGAATTTTGTAGTTAGATCAAAATTATCACTGATGTTTCATTTTCAGGATGGAAGAAGCATCATCTTTAAGCTATTAAGCTCTCGATTTAACTAATTATTTACAATCTGTCTTAATCAATTCCTCATTCCACACTTTAGGAGTATTAATATAAAATATAAAAGCGCGTCCATTTCTACTATTGTACCCAAACTACTTCTGTTTGTGCTATTAAATTCATCATAAACTATCCCAAAGGGAAAAGCAGGAGGTGATTAGCCAGGACATACCTTAGAGTCACCGAAGAAATCTGCATCAAATAGTCTAAATGCTGACCGCAAATTTGAAACTTCACGAATCTTTTCCGCAATGTGATTGCACTTCCTGTCCTGATCAAAACAATTGAGCACCAATCAGATTATCCAAAAAAAAAAAAAACAGAAAAATCCACTGTAGATTATAATGTATCAACTATCATATGTTTCCCAGAACTAGCTTCACCTGGAAATGAATGTAGTAGTATGAATCCGAACTTTCTGAGTAAACATTTTCCAGATTAACTTATATGTTTTCACCTGGTTTTAACGTATGAATATTTACTCAGCAAGCTACAACTCCAGTAGCACGCTTCAGATTATTACACCAGTCCAAAATGACGAATCCAGGATTTTGCAGGGCAATCAGCGATTGCAACTACGCATTTGTAAATGCAACCCTTTTTTTTTTTTTTTTATCTTAGCATCTCGAGTGCATGCAAATCCTTAACGGTTTCTCCGTGTAATTACTGCCATTTATGTATCATACATCTACTTTATCATGTCGCTGTCGTAATTCATGCAAGCAAAATCAGGCACGAAATGGAAATCTAGGATATTCACGCAAAAGCAAAAGGTCTCTCATAGCCATTTCGTATTCGATTAGTCGAAAATGTAAAAGAATTCTTTAAATTGATGAACAAACTTCAAGTAAAAGAGAAGGGATACCATGTGACATGGAGTTGTAGCAGCTGAAAGACCGTAGTGTGTCGGACATATAAGGCTAATGTTGTCAGGAGAAGACGGTTCGGTCGAAGAGTGGCAAGAAACAGCCGAACGGCAACAGAGAAGTAATACAAAGCACAGACATGAAGAGACACGTGCTGATACACGCGTCGACAAGAGAAACAGAGCCATGGAACACTTGCCCAAGTCATTCAGCATTGTTATGTCTGAGTCGGGTTCTGTCTCCATGCTTGCTTCTGCCATTTCGATCAGAACCAGAGTAGTCTTGATTCATCGATTCTAACCTTTTTTTCTGAAGATTTTATGAAAGGCACGAACCTAGCTACACCTGCTAGTCAAAGTCCCCATATCTTGGACGAAGAGTTGGAGCCTGTCAACATCATAATCGTAACCATGCATGGCTATAATATCTGACCGGTCAAAGTCCCCTAGAGACCATTTGGATTATGCGTTTTGCCGGCTTAAGGTTTTGTCTGGCTTGATATTGACTAAGGTTCCAATTCAATTGAAGAACATGTCGAAATTGTGGTCTGGTCACAGAAAAATTCACTCTTAGCAGAACACTAGAAATCTTGTTTCCACCGAAATTTATGTCTACCTTTCTATATTTGCAACCATGGATTAGTCGCACTTTATTACATTCCTAAACATAGAGAGTCTTCGCTTTTTATCTTAATGGCTAGATGTTACTAGCTATAAAATTTTCCAAAAAAAAAATGGGTAAAGTTCAATAATTAAATTGTAAAAATTGGCTAGTCATATATAAAAGTTGATGAATATAGGTAGTGAATTTATAGTTTTAAATTTTAGCTAGTTAATAGAAAATGGATAAGGTATAGATACCAATTATGAAAATAACCTCATTTAAATATGTAATCAATGTTTTGTTTTTCTTTTTCCTTTTTTTTTCTGGCCAAGTCAATTTTTGTAATCCAAAGCTTCATCTTAATATGTGTGAACTGAAGAGAGGAGGCATTTTCTTATTTCAGTAAAAGTCTGAATTGATTAGTGGTGTTTGAGTATCTAATTGCATTTAGAACAACAATAAATTGCTATTATGAAAAAAATAATGAATAGTTTAATAACTTATACATTATTTTTCTCTATCAGTTAGTTTCCTCCATATTCCATATAAAGTAAAGCAGCTCTAAAGGTTAATTCTTGCGGGGTTATCTAGACTTAATTGGATTACAAAAGGTACGGAAATTAGAAAAAATTCACAGGAAATTCTTTTAAATTAGACAAGGAAAACGGCCACTTTTTGGAGAGATAGAGATGACACTAATTCCCTAGACTTTTTCATGTTTCCAAAACCATATCGAACTAGAACCATTAATTTTAAGTCTTGAAATTGAGGAATCGAGACCGAAACCGTCTCTTGTGATTCTATTGCAATCTAAAACCATGAAACCTCCAATTTCTTTTTATTTTCTATTTTTAAGTTAAAATTTGAAAAAATAAATAAATTTCAATTTAGTAAGATAAATTTTAAACTCAAAATAATATCAAATCTAAAAATATTAAAGTATTTGATCACTTTTTTTTAATTTTATTTAGAATGCAAATTTATTTATATACAAACACATTCACATTAATTGTAGTGTTAGTAATGTAAAATTACATGATACTTTAGAAGCTTAAAAAAATTATAATGCAAAAAATAGTCTCTTGTTAAGGAAAGAAACATTCCTTTTAGAAGAAATTTATGTAAACTAAAATATATATATATTTTTAAGTTATAATTATTTATTGTGGTGTTGAATATGTAAAAAAAACTTTATTAGTATAAAATATTTTAAATATTAATAATTATACATTGCAATCCATGTTTTTTCCCCCCTAGCCAAATCAATGTTTTATAATCGAAAGCTTCATCTTAAAATGTGTGAAGAGAGGCATTTTCTTATTTCAGCAAAAGTGTGAATTGATTAGTGGTGTTTGAGTATATAATTGCATTTTACCAATATATTACTATTAAGAAAAATAATAAATAAATTAATAATTTATACATTGATTATCTCTACTAGTTAGATTCCGTCATATTTCATACAAAGTAAACCAGCTCTAAAGGTTAATTCTTGTGAGTCCGTCTCTCTTCTAGTGCAATGCTAAGAAATTAGTCACGGTATGGACATAATTCACTATTTGAGAATATATATGTGTGTGAGGGGTTACACAAGCTCTTCACTCTAATACACACACACACACGTATTCCTAATCTAGGAACTCACCTAACTACAAAATTTACTCGATTCTCAAACACCTCACTATACAATCAGAAAATAATCTAACATAACCTCAATGACAAGAGGATTGCAGTTATCTTCTTAATATTGAGCTTAAAATCATACTAGAAAATATACCAAGAATATTTTGTATGCTTCTGATTGCCTTCCGTAATTATTATCTTGATCTTCAAATTATTTTTGCGAGTAACCGTTTCATTAAAATCCTAACATCGCATTTCTAGTTTGGAACGTGATTATGGAATTAGTCTTCTATTTTATATTTCTTTGTGTAATGATCCAGAAGTCTGTCCAATCAAGATATTGTCTGCTTTAGCAAGATATCATACGATTTTGTCCTTGGTATAAGCTACTTCTCAAGAGTTCACCCATCCTAGAAGTACCCCACGCTGAGCACGCTTAACTTACAGTTTCTAAACCATTACACCAAAAAGCGTATTGATGATTAGAGTATCATCACCTTATGTTCAAGGGATATTACATACTGTCCTACTTGCATAACTGACGTCCTTATCAGTTTCCTTACATAGATCCAAAATCATACCAGGCAAGGAAGACACTATATAGGCTCAAGAAGCATCATCACTCTAAGGCCTTTGCCCTATACAGTACTTAGTTCCTTCACTTATAGCTAGTGAACTACTCTAATACCACCTGTAACAACTCGAAACTCTACCAACTAAGGTATTATCCATCTTGGCAAATTGCAGCACGGTTTTTTCCTTAGTGTTAACTATTTCCCAAGAGGTCGCCCATCTTGGGAATATTCCCCACTGAGCATGCTTAACTTTAGAGTTCTGATGAACTTCAAATCATCACATCAAAAGGTGTCTCGATGATTAGAGTTGCACCACCTTATATTTGAGGTATTACACTTAATATCATGAATCTAAAATAAAATTAAAATAAGATGAAAAGAAAATTCATGGAATTTCATTTTTACCCCATGCTAAGGAGATATCTTATTAGCAATTAATCAATGCTATTGAGTCAAGTAGCACATAATTTAATTGGAATTAGAGTTTACACCAACGATTAAAATGTTTCTATGGAAGATACGTGACAGCTTGCCAATAGTAATTGAACTTAAGAAAAGAAACCTTTTGTATGATACAAGTCCTAAATGTGGAAAATAAAACATAGACTAGTAGTTGATTCTTAGAATACCCAAAATATTGATATTCAATAGCCTATTGATTCTAGGAATACCTAGGCTAATAGCATCAAAAGTCGAAATATAATGCGATTACGATATTTGAGAAAAAAGAGCAATGATCGCTTTATAAAAATTTTACTAAAAAAATGATAATTGAACTATTTTGTGCCTAGGGCATAAATACGAATCCTAGTCGAGGAAATTCTTTTCCTTTTTGCAGGGATCGAGGGATTGGGTCTAGCCATAAGAAGAATGCTTGGCTGATAAATAACTCAAATCATTGCTCGGGATTCCTTCTTCTTTCTTTACTTCTTAATAAGGCACAGGAAAGAGGGAAGACTAGAAAAGAAGTTTCTTCACCAGCCTAGTCGCGCTCCTTGGCCAGGTGAGAAGCAAGATTCGATTTTTTCAAGATAGTATTCAGTACGTATGTATATAGGTTTATCCTTCATCTTTTCCCTTTCTGGAGTTTCGATAAAAAAAAAAAAAGAATTCCTTTACCAACGCAACATGCTCAACTCCATTTGTTAGAACAGCTTCCTTTGAGTCTCTGCACCTATCCTTTTTTTATTCTTGCTTTATGAATCTTTGTTGTTTTGTTTTTTGTTGGTTTTCATAAAATAAGATTTGGCTCAGGATTACCCATTTTTTTGAATTCCAGGGTTTCTCTGAATTTGAAAGTTGTCACTTAGTAGGTTTCCATACCAAGGCTCAATCCAATTAAGTCCGTATCATTGACTAGTTTTTCTTAGCAAAATTAACTGAGGCCTACGCTTTCTTGAATCCATAATAGATGTTATGCCAGTAATAACCATGTCTTTTTTTCTCTTAGCATTTGTTTGGCAAGCTGCTATAAGTTTTCGATGAGATCTTTAATACTATCCTAGACATGATTTATTCGAGGAAAAAATTCTAACAATAGGATATGGTCCGAGAAGAAACATCAAATAAAATGGGTCCTAAAATGAAGTGCATATAAGGACAAGTAAAACACCATAGATGGCGTACAAAATGACATTCTATAAAGAGTTATAAGCAAAACTAACAATTCCAAAATAACAAAAATACCCATTAGAGACCCTAAACAAAAGAATTTGCCCAAAAACTAGCCTAACTCACTGCCGAAGGTGGTGATTATTCTTCTAGTTAGCTCGTTTTCCGTCAAAATAGGGTCTTCAGTTCACCCAATTGTAATTGACCAGTTTCTATCCCACTTCTCTAGATACTTGTTCACATATCTATACCTCATCATCCTCCCCTGAGTGTACAGAATTCACCCTCAAATTGTCTTCATCCGAGTGATCACCAGTGCATGGGATGAGATGCTTCACGTTAAATACATCTACAATTCGAATATGGCTGGGCAGCTTCAATCTGTAAGCATTTGGGTTAATCTTCTCCAATATCTCTACAAGTTTGATCTTCCTAGTAGAAAGCTTGTTATAGTCATCAGCAAAAAACTGATCTTTAGTAAGGACAGCCTACACATAGTCTCCAACATCGAACTCCATGTGTTGTCTCTTCCAATCAGTAACATTTTTATATTTACCCACCGCTTTTATTAAGTTGTCGTGAATTGTTTTATGAATCTCCTACAAACTGTACATAAAGTCTGTTGCCTTCCCATGAATCCTGGTTTTGTCTGGCATAGATATCACGTCAAGTGGACTTTAGGGAGAAACAGAATAAACTATTTGTAATGGGCTGAATTTAGTACTGTTGTTGACAATATAGTTATGAGCAAACTCAACTTACCTTAACTTTTTATCCAAACTCTTCACATGTTCACCCACTAGGCTCCTCAATAGGTTTTCCAAGGACTTATTCACCACCTCAGTCTGCCCATTTGTTGATGAATGATAGGCACTACTGAAATTCAGTTGGGTATTAACCATCTTCCATGGACTTCACCAAAAATGAATGAGAAACTGAGTATTTCCATCAGAAACAATAGTAATAGCCACGCCATATAACCGATACACCACCCGAAAGTATAACTGTGCAACACATACGCATTTGCGGACTTCTTGGATGGAATGAAGTGTACCATCTTGGAGAATCTGTCTACTACCACAAGTATGAAGTCATTACCCCATTGAGTATTCAACAAGCTTAAAGAAGTCCATGCTTATTACTACCTACGGTTATGAAGGAATGGGTAATGGCATATATAACCTTGCATTAGTAGCTATCCCCTTATACACTTGGCAAACTTTACACCTCTATGCGTACCTCTCTACTTCTTTGCATATGGTCAGCCATAAATAGATGCTTATACTAACCACAAAGTTTTTTCTCTCCTTACATGCCCCTCACTATGTAGCTCTTTGATGATCTAGGCCCTTAAACTGTAATATAGGATGCATAGTTCATGTCCTGAAGAGAAACCCATCCTGCAACAAATACTCTATTCTCTTACTAACTCTAACTCTTGCAAGTATAACAGAAAAGAAAGGATCATCTTCAAGCAATTTAGAAAAAGAGCTAAAACTAGGTACCTTAATAATCATTCTGCCTAAAAGACTCTTATGCCGACTCAGTGCATCAGCAACTCGATTGGCAATGCCACTCTTATGTTTCATCATAAAATTGAAACGCTCCAAATAAGCCACCCATGATGCATGCCAGGATGACACCTTATCTTGACTGTGTAGGTGCTTTAGAGCTTCATGGTTAGTGCATAAGATACATTCTTTATGAAACAAGTAATGACGTCAGTGTTTCACAACCTGCACTACAGTATAACAACCATGATTATAGGAATATCTAGACTAATGGCATCAAAAATTGAAATATAATGCAATTTCAAGATTTAGGAAACACAAGTAATGACAACTTTGTAAGGTATATAATTTTAGGCTAGTTTAAATGATACAAAAAACAGAACCGAAACTGTCGAAAATAAAATGGGTCCTAAAACAAAGTATACATAAGGACAAGTAAAACATCATAGACGATGTACAAAACCAACAAGCCTATAAAGAGTTTTAAGCAAAACTAAACTTTTTAGAAATAATAAAAATGTTCGTTTAAGGCCCTAAACGAGGGAATTTGCCCAAAAACCAGCCTAGCTCATCGCTAAAGGCAACTACGTTTTCGAGTTAACTCATTTCCTCTAAATGAGGTCTTAAATTCACCTAATAGTAATGGACTAGTTTTTGTCCTATTTCTCTAGGTGCCTGTTCACCACTATCTTTACCTCATCACATGTTTTTAATGAGGGCTTGCCAATAACATTGAGCTTAAGAAAAAAGAACATTTGTATAATACAAGTTGTTCTAAATGTTGAAAATGAAATATAACTACTAACATGTTTAAGGGTTATCTAGACATGAACGGATCACAAAAGCTATGGAAAATAGAAAAATATTCACAGGAAACTTTTTTATGGGTAAATTGTAAAAACATCCTAAACATTAAGGGTAATACGGATTGACCTCTCATATTTGAAAAGTGTTTTTTTGACTCTAATATATGAATAATTACTATTATTAAAGACGTATTTTTCTAGCAAAAAAATCTACACTATATTAAAGCTAAGGGGGTGTTTTCGCAATTTCCTTTAAAAAAAAAAAAAAAAAAAAAAGTTTATAGTAGTTTCCCCTATATGTCTCCATAATTTCAGGACCAAATCAAACTGAAATCGAAACCATCAGTTTCGATCTTAAAATTGAAGAATCAAGATTAGAATTACTTCATGATTCCATCCGATTTTTGAAATCGCGAAACCGCCAATTTTTTTTTTTTTTTTTACTTTTCAAAGTAAAATTTAAAATATAATTAAATGAATTTCGATTTTTAGTAAGATATTTTTAACTCAAAATAATAATAGGTCCAAGCGTATTAAAGTATTTAATCATGTTTTTTATTTATTTAGAATAACATTTATTTATGCACACCATCAAACATTAATTGTAATGTTAGTAATATAAGATTATATAATACTGTTGAATATAGAAGAGATTTACAAAAAAAGAAAAAAAAGAAAAAAGAAAAACCTATACTATTAAGAAAGAAATATTGTTTTTAGTAGAAGTTTGTATAAACTAAATTGTATATGATTTTAAGTTATTATATCTATTGTGCTGTTGAATATGTAATAAATTTTATTATTAGCATGAAATAGTTTAAACCTTTATAACTATCTATTTAATATTTGTAGGTCCCGAAATGGGGGTGGGGTGAATTGTTTGTTCAAAAATTTTTGCCAATACAAATTAAAAAAAAAATTGTTTTTTTTTTTATGGAGAATGTAGGTGATAAGCAACAAGTAAATTAACATAAATTAAAGTACAAGTAAATAAAGGAGACGGTGATTCATAGAAGTTCCTTCTTGTGAGTTAGTCCTCTCTTCAACTCCACTACTAGGGATCCAGTCTTTCACTTCGGTCATTTCACTAATCCAATAATAAAAAAAAAAGTTACAACTACCAATAGCTCTTACTATATGCTTCTAGCCTATTACTCATCTATTCACAGACTACAAGACTTTTATAACCTCACTTCTATGCTAATCTTCTCTCGAAAAGTAAATAAAGATGTTACAAAAATGAGAAAATATGACTTCTCTAGCTTAAGCTCGTAGTATAAAAATTGTAAAAGAAATTCACAATATTTGTCAATGTGCTCAAAAGGATTTTGCAAGTTTGAAAGAAAATTCGAGATGTTGTTCTTGTTGTTCTCTCATATCTCATGTTTAGAACCTTGAAATTTGGAGTACATATATTTGTCTCTTGAACGGTTCTTCTTGATAGAATCTTCAAATGTACAATAAATCCCATATTTTTAATGACTTCTTTGTTGCACAGATAAGATTGTTATCCCTATTTTTGTGGGGTTTGAAAATCTTATTTAAGTATTCGAACTTTGAACTATTTGATCATATCTTGTTATGTCTGTTGTGTTCAAAGCTCTTGATATTTATCTCCATTCGATTCTTCAGCATCTTGGTTAGATATTCTTTAATTTGAAATTTTAAAGATCCCTTCATATGCAAATAAGCTTTAATGGATTACATCTTTATCCATATCTTTATCCGTTGTGATTGTTATGTCGAGATAAAACCCTATTGAACTTGATTTGATATCTTTGTTATATCTTGGTAAAACATCTTCGTAAAACTTGTAAAAGCATTTTGTTGTAACTTATAAGAACTTTTTTGAAAACTCGTGAAATACTCTTGAAGAAAGTCCTTATGGATTATTATCCTCTTTATGTGGAACGAATTAAGTACATTACTCAAATATACTTAATTAATGGAGCTGGAGCTCTAAATAAATCCAATTTGTATTTTGATGATCGATAAAAAGTATATGACCTTTCATTCTATGAACCAAATTAACATTCGTGTCATTGTCTATTCAAGTGTCTATTTAAAAACGTCTATCGAAATATCTTTTTATCTGTCTGCTTAAGTGTCTGTCATAATAATTGAAAACTTTGCTCTACACACTTAAAACAAATTTATTAAATATCTCTTAACATTTTTGTTATCATCAAAACTTATTTAAGAAAACTCAACGTATTTTGTAAATTTTTTCCTCAATTTTCTTATTTTTCGATAAACCAACTAGAGTCACTTATTTTTTCTAGTTTTAAGCCAATGAACCACATAGGATCTAGGAAACTAGCAGTTCCAATTATGAAACCGCTACCCATGTAAGGCTGCAAACAAACTGAGTTGAGTTGAGCCGAGTTTTTAAAGATTTTGCTTTAATCATTTAAAATTTTTCAAATTCGAAATCAAGCAGTGTTTTATTGAGCCTAAAATTTAGGCTTGAACTAAGCTCATTTAACTAAACGAGTTTTAAACTAAGCTTGAGCTCATCTCATTTATGAAACAGGCTCAAACTAAGTCGAGCTTTTTATCAAGCCTATAAAGTTTTTATCAAGCTTGAAATTTGAGCTTGAGTTCTATTTGTTTAAATAGTCCATTTTCCTTTTTTTTTTTCAAACCTAAAATAATATATATATATATATATAAGTTTTTCCATAAATATACATACATAAATATTGAATAGAGATTAGTTTTTGTTGTTTTAATTACGTAGATATATATAATATATTACAAATAAAAAATTTAAAAATATGCTAAAATGCTTATTAACGGATCTATTAACAAGCCTACCCATGAGCATGATCACAAACTTAAATGAACTTGTTCACAAGCTAATCCGTGAACTTAAATCAAAACTCGATCTCAACTCGTTTAAATTAAAAAGCTTTACTTTAAACTAAAACTTGACTCATTTACTAATCAAGCTTGCACTGAACTCAAGTAGCTCATAAGCAGCTTGGCTCATTTGCTACCCTACACCTATGTTTAGTTCAACCATGGCTGAAGGCCTTTCTTTTCATTGGTTTTATGATACGAAAAGTTTAACTATGAATAAATAGCTTGATTTTTTTACCAAAGGATAGCCAAAGTTCTCTTTATTATATTCGAATACAGGTCCTGAGTATTAGGCTCAATGAAGAAAAACAAAACAGTTGTATAAACAACTAATTTTGTGGGTCATCCGCCTTTCGAATTTGGACAAAATGTTTAAATCAATCCTCCACCAAATGAATCTGGACTCATTATCAATTTTCATTTATTTCAATTTAATTATTATTAGGTCTTGTGGCTGTGGGTCATCCGCCTTTTGTATGACCTTATTTGTTAATATTAGTCTATAAATTACCCTTTGAAAAAAACAAGGGGAAAAAAATATTAAATTCAAAACTCAAACTCAACTAAGTCTCTATTTGATTCGTTCATATGTTGACGGCACGTCACCTTTTCGATTCAAGCTATTTATCAACAGCAAATATTGTTATTTATAAACAAATTAAACAGATTAAATACAAATTGAATATAATTAGATACACGTACAAATAAAAATCAGACAATCCAAACAGACCATAACTTTGTCCGGAGGGTTTTAATCAAAACTCAACCTCTATAATTGTTGAAATCAAGCCTCCACCAAGCTCAATTAGACTCCTTACCAATTTTTTATTTATTCCAATATAATAGGAGTATACGTTGTGGATAGTACCTAAACTATAGCAAAATATATAATTAAATATATAAATTTTAAGATTAATCAGCTAATGCAACTAATAGAATTTTTATGTATAAATAGTATCTCTATCGTATTGATTAAAGATGCCACATAGAATAACAGTAATAAAAATGCTACTGGTATACACACAAAATTCTTTTAGATCCTAATTTTAAATTTTTCAATATCCAAATACTTATTATATATTTACCAAAGTTCAAACATAATTCGTGATATTAATACATTTAACATTGATTGAGTCTCTTGAAATCTATTATGTCCCTATATTAAACTTAAGGTCAATTCAACTTTAACTATTCTTAGAAGCGCATCAAAATAACCGATTAAAATTCAAGCTTGCCTTACAGGCTGTTAAAATCACAAGTTCGATTTGACCCTGGTTGTATCCAACTCGAGTAATTTCCAAGCAAGACATGACATAGCTTACAAGCTATAAACATGATTCCTCCACACACCCCCGCCATTCGTACAGCGCAAATTTCTATGAATTAGACTTGTTCTTGCTGGCTTTTTTGGTGGTTGTAATTAGATCGACCACAATGCTTCGCGGAGACAACATAGGAAAGGACATATCATCTACAAACGATTAAGTTAACATTGCATTTAATCCCATCTCCACAACTAGTACATGCAGCTTTGGCAAGTAACCCAACATTATAAGCCTGGGAGGTTTCGATTTGTTCACTAGATAAATAACACACGGTGGTGCATTTTTCATCTATACATTAATAGGAAGAGGAAGGAAGGGGAAGATGATGATCTAGTGTGTGCGCGGGCACTGGTGGCGATGGAGATACAGAAGTGGATGAGGAGCGCTCGGCGTGGCAAAGCTGGCGCAGCTTGGTGGGAACGTACCAAATAGAAAGGCGAGGATGGGCGTTAAAAATGGCATCGATATCCCAGTTGGCTCGGCGTGCTGCAATAGCCACCAGTGGCCTGTAACATGCCTGTCTCCATGCTCCCACATTTTCACCTCTTTCCTTGAATGCTCTCCTAATTGCATTAGATGTCTCCTGTCCAAACAATGCAAGGCGTAGCAATGCACGTAGTGCCTCATCTTGGGCTTGTTTATATAGCTCGCTCTGCCTTCTTAGCAAATCTGAAAACTTGATTTGTTACCTGCAGCCATCCATAAGCACCACATGAAACAATGCACGTTTCGAAAACAATTATACCTGTGTTTTATACACAATGCATATATCCAAATAAAACACACGACATGTCCATAACATGATCTGTAATGCCCAATAAATCTCTTCTTGAGCTGGACAGTCTAGTATCACCCCAATGCACTATTTATAAAACGAGCCAGCTGGGGTTGATTAGGAAATTACCTTGGTGGGGCATTTTTCACCCCTTTCCTTAGCAATGTTCTGGACTTGGATCAAGAATTCCCTGCACTGCTCATAGAGATGGAAAAGGTAATCAAGCCCATTCTTTTTTCCACGCGCCACTTCTCCTGGCTCGGTTACAATGAAGGGTGCTCCTCTGTCTTCTGAGATCTCCCTCGTCATCATCCTGGCCATCATCAACATCGTGCTCATCATCATCATCAATTTGTTGGTTGTCACCGTCCATGTCCACTACTCCACCTTTCCTTCTTCGGCGGTGCTTCCTCCTTTGGTAATTTGCCTCACCACTTCTGTTCCACACCATCCTTGTCCTGCTGCACTGGTTCCTCAGACAGGCCTGCTTGAATCAATACAACAGTAACAAAAAAAAAAAAAAAAAAAAGAGACTTGCTCTATTTATCAACATATTATTCTCATGCCTCCTCTTCACATGTATACAAATTAACCTTTTCCACATAGGCATTTACTTATCCTCCCTTTTTTCCACCTAAAGAGCAAGAAGATATTCTTAACCCAAACGTAAACAATCACAACTAGTCATTTACTTTAGAAGATTAATCTCTCCATGTACAGTAGCGTTTGTAATATGAAATTTGCTTCTCCGCTGTAACTTCTTTGCTCCTATATTGTCTATGTCTCAAGTAATGTAAAGACTTCCTGATTTTTTCTTTAGGGGACTCACATTTTATAAAATCATTACAGGATTCTGGCTCATAAAGTGAAAATTTTCTTTACTTGACCTGACAACCATCAATCTTGGCCTTGACAAACAACAATTATACAACAGCAGATGTCACGGCAAGAAAACTGGTATAACTTCTTCTACTGATTTTCGGTAGCAGAATTTTTGTCTTTAGGGTTCTGTTATGAGCAACATTGAGTTATGGGGGAAGAGGAACGAAAAACAAATTACAAACCTTCCTGCGAGAGATTATCGAGGGCATTAGTGTCGGACGGCGGATGCAAGAGGCGTCGCCTGGTGCACGAGGAGTTATAGTCATGAAAATCCTCGACAGCCGGGGGGAGAAGTCCTAGGCGTCTCTTATGTGCCCTAATGGCAGCTTTGATCCCATACCTCTCTCCAACCAAAAGCTCCCAACGAAATATATGACAAAGACTGTTCATCATCTCGTCAACTTCCTCCTTCATGTCCACCAGCGTGTTCACCGTAAACCCTAGCTCCGCTATCTTCGCTGCCGTAACATACCTTATACCATAAGCACCCAGCACCTCCTCCAGCTCCCTTTGCCTCGCATCCTGCTGCTGCTGCTGCTGTGCTGCACTTGCGGCGGCAGCGGGAGTAGTTGCAGCTGTTGCCACAACCACCCGGGCCCACTTGAATAACTGATGGCACCCGGTGAATGCTTCAGGATCCATGGATTTTTTCTTTTCTTTCTTTCTCTCACACTACGCACTAACACTACTGGACTGTGCTTTGCAACTGTTTGATTGAACTTAACTACTTAAGCCTAAAGGGTCTAGTCTAGACTCTAGTACGTGTGTTTAATGTTAGGTTTCGGTTGTTTTGTTTCCTTATACTTGTAATACTTGACAATACTTCCTGTTTGACGTGACTGTTAATAAGTGACTTCTGTTTGGTATAGCAATCTTTATATTATTCTAATATTTTTCCCGGATAGTAACGCAACGGAACTGGAATAGGAAGGTTAAGAACGAACTAGTTAGCTGAAAGTAAGGAAGGGATAAGGAAACATTTTAATTCTCATTTCACAAAGGGTTATTACGTGTGATTTAGATTCATTGGGATCCAAGTTTTCAGGGTTTCAGACTAAACCCTGTCCACTCATTTCCTGAAACACAGTGTCAGTGAAGACAGTGGATTCAGAGATGAGTGGTCTTGTCAACTTTTTTTTTTTTCTGTGGCAACTTCACATAGGATTGAATTCTGAATCAACAGACACGGTCATAGAAGTTGTACTAAGAACACTGTAGTAGTCAAGTGAAGTGGATTCACGGAACTTTAAAGCCTAAAAGCTGCTGCCACCGTGCCACCAGACAACAGCAACAATAGCGAAAGGTTGAGAGCAACGGTTCCATAGCGTTTTTGAAAAACAAGCAAAGACTAGTATTGTACTTTTGTATGCGTCCTGGGCCGGCGGTGTTTGCAATACGACAAATGTTTGCCTTCTCTGGTCCTTTTACCCGGTATTAATTGGAAATGATTTTCATTGGTAAAATGAGCTCCCAAGGTCCACCATGTTTGGAAGATGGAAATATGAAAGGAAAAAAAAGGTAAATGGAAAGCAAAGTTATACATTTGATTATATTATTTTGTTAAATTGTAATTCTATTTGGTACAATGTTGTGCTAATGGCATCGCCGTAGTTTCAAGTAAAATAATTTGTCAAGAATCAAATTATGAAAAATAGATATTTTTACATATAAACAGATCAAATACAAATAAGATATATAGATATAAATAAAAATCAAATAACCTAAATAGGTCCTAAATAAGTTGATTTTTTTTTTCTTGCCAGTTAAATAAATTGAGTTAAAATGATTCAAATGTCAAACTTAACTTTAATTTTTAAATTTGAAATTCAAGGAATTTAGGATTTTGAATTTAACTTTCATTGTTCATACAAATTGGTAAAAAAAAATCTCAATTTTTTAAAAATAAATGCTTACCCTCAATTTTCGTTTGATTACCATGATGTGCCGTAAATCATAATGCTGACGTCGTAAGTATATTACTACATTGGAGTATCCATATCCTAAAAAACCTCTAAAAGATTTGAAATTGTCACATAGCATATCAAGAACCGCTTTTTATAAGAACATTACTACCACTCCCTAAGGTTTTGTTTGGGATAATGAAATGAATCTAGACGAAAAGATTGTAGAAGGAAAGAAAATAAATGAAATGAATTATTAGAGAATTAAAATCTTTAATATGTTCGAAAAATGATATAGAAGTATGCAAGTGGGTCAAACGGGCTAATCCGATCGAAATTACGTTAGCCCACGGGTTAAACGAGCTAAAAAAGATTTGGTTTACTTTAAAAACGGACCAAAATTTCTTAATTCTAACCCAATCCTCTTTGGCCAGTGGATTAAACAAGCCAACCCACTTCTTAATCTATGTAACTTACTTATATATTTTTATGAGTTGAATTGACCAAGTTGAACCATTTAACCCATCAATGCTAATTTAACAAAATGTAAATGATAAAAAATATGAAATTTTATAAGGTTTTATATACATCAATGACAAATTTCATTATTATTTTAATTACTTATAATATATAAGAATAAGTCTTTTAAAATAATTTGTTGAACATTATATTTTGTTTAAAATAATAAATATATACTTCAAATAATTATGATGGATGCGTATCATTTTGTCATTCTTTATCACAATTATCACATAAGTTTTAGCTCATGCTGATAAGTCCTAATAACAACGCTACTCTAACAATTATTCCCCTACAATTTTTTATTTGATTTTTTTATACACATGGACCAGCCAAGCCACTTAACCCATAGTCATCCCAATTTGGCTCGCAGGTTAAACGGGATGAGTAAGTTTAGGCCACTTTTAAACGAGTTGAAAAAAATTAACCTTGACTCGTTTAAAAAAGATTGAATGGGTCGACCCACATGCTAAAGCCTATTTGCACGGCTCTAATAATGAAGGGAGGAAAATGAAAGGATTCTTAATTAGTATAAAAGAAAAATAAGATATAAAGATAAATTACTTTATGGCTTAGAAGATAATAAGTAATTTAAAAAATAATAGTACTGGAGTAATTTAAAAAAAAATTCTCTTCTCTCATTATTTACTCTGTTTTTTAAGGAATAAAAAAAATGGTGAGACTTAAGAAAAATATTATATCAATTTTCTCTCCCGTGTTTCCCTTTTAAAACAATTAAGGGAATAAAATATAATTCCTTCTATTCTATCCCTTCCTAATCATTCGTTCATTCATAATTCACTTATACTAATGGACCTACTCGAGCCAAGTCACTTACCTACCATAACTACCACTTTTCAACATACAATACAATTTTTATACATAATCTACCACATCTACAACCTACCATACCTACAACTTTTTAAACAAACCTACAACTTTATGCAATATACAACGGTGGATCTTGCATCTTCCCTATAAATGACTTGATTCAAGTCCAACCCCTTATACCAAACGCAGTGTAACGTTCCTTGCATAAGATCTTTCACGCCTTTTTATGTTTTGTGAGTTTCATATGTATTCACATAATGCACTTAATAAAACAAAACAATTTAAAAAAGACATGAAAATCTTACCTTTTATAATCATTTTAAAGGATTTCAAAAAGTTTTAAAGACATCCCACACTCCATAGGACCTCAACAATTACGTTCTTCACATAGAATCTCATGTCAATAATATAGAGGGGGATACTCTTAGTAATATTAATTGTTTCATTTGAATATTTTAATTTATATATATAATATTCAGTATATATATTATGACAAAACGAAACACCTTTAGCTGAACTACAACATTGTCGTGCGTAAAAGCGCAGTAGTGCTAGGAGCCTAGGACCGCACTAATTCGAAATCTTCAAAGCTCGAAATTTAAGAATCTTAGTAAAAGCTTGCATTGATACTCATATGAAAAAGTAACCTTTGAAAACCTAAATCTTCTAACGAGTTGATAGCAATATCACATCTCGAGTTATCGACCAAGGATAGGACAAACTGCATTTTGAATTTCATTAACAGGTGGTATGTATAAGTATAAATAAACAAACACAAAAAAAAAAAAAAAAAAAAAAAAAAAAAAAATCAATTTATTGCACTGGGAGATGCGACAAGGGTAAACACGGAAAGTTTTAGTATACCCTCTCTATAACGTATTCCAACTTTAATATACGAGGGATAAAGAATATAAGAGGCATGGAGAGGATAAAGTGAAAGAAGTGGCAAACAAGTATTTAAAAAAGTAAGATAAAGACTAGCTAGTAGTAATCACATAATTGTTGGTCCTTGTCTCAAAAGAAAGAGGCCAAGTCGAAGAAGTCGCCCCCTTTGATAGTGAGCTAGGCCGGTTTTTGACCAAATTTCTTCGTTTAGGATCTCAAATGACTATTTTTTAATGTTTTTGACAAGTTTTATTTTTTTTATAACTTTTTTAAGGAGTATTGGTTTGTATGCCATTTGTGGAGTTTTATTTGTCTTTATATGTACTTCGTTTTAAGACCCTTTTAATATTTTACAATTTCGGTTATATTTTTAGTGGCTTTTAAGCTAGCCTATAAACCGTATGTCTTAATATAAACGAATAATCACTTATCATATTTTTTCAGAAATACAATATTTGAGTCATCTTTGCTTTTTTTATTCTCGAATTCTCGAATTTCATATATTTCTTTGAATTTGGATACCAAATACCTAGGAATTCTCATAATTAATTAGTATTTGAGGATCACACTCCGGATATTCGCAGAATCAATGGCTTGTGATATAAACCAATCTATTGCGTCAATGGAGGGATCGCAAGTATCAAAGAGGATAGGACCAATTGTCGTTGTTCTTGAAGGAACCACCAACATTCAATAGAGAGGTTGGTAGTAATGGTGAAGAAGTATAGCAAAAGAGAGAAGTTGTTTTTGAAAGTAAGGTAGATTTTGAATTAGAATGTCGAGAAAAAAAGGATATATAATCAATTTTTTTTTATTTTTTGTATAATGAATTATCGAATACATATGTGACATGGCAATAACATGTTGTTAACGTTTAAACATTTATATCATGTCAATATTGATGCAAATAAAATTAGGAATGTAAGTATATGCAGATGTGGAGTTCTGCTTTAACTAGTCATGCATATAACATATGAAACTTGTGCATTACATGACGTTAAAATTTTAGCATGGAAATAACACTTGACGAGATGACTTAGCAAGAATGACGAGCAAGAGGAATTAACAGCCTCAATATCTCAAATGCACAAATGACAAATAAGAGAATTTGAGCAGATCTTGCACATCAACAATGTAGTTCATGAGCAATTGGAGTGATAATCACCTTAATTATCTGCTTGATCCTTGAGAGTAAAGTCTCTTCTATATAATGTTGTTTGTCTTTTATCTCCAAAAGTTGCAAATGAGTAACTAAGTATTTTTAGCCATTTGATATGGATAACAACTATCAAATTATATCAATGATTGATAAGAATATGGTAAAACTTATTTCATACCTATTATGAATGAGTCTACTAGCTAATAGCCATTTTTCGGAGTACATAATATATTTGAAAAGAGGTTAGATGTGATAGATCGATCCAACAGTCTATGTTCCGAGCCCATTCCATCCTCTAAGTCATCTCAACAAAAGAGCCAAACTTGTTGGATCATGTTACCTTACCACGAGTTTATATATAATTTAAAACCCCTTTACAATGTTGCATTAAAAAAAATAGTGGGTGTCAATGGTTTTAACAAAGTTTACAAGATTTGTTAGTATAATTTACCCTTTTTAATAATATTTATATCCAACTCAACTTACACTTTATAAACATTTAAACTCAATTCGAAATTGATTATATTTGCAAACTAATCAAGTTAAATATAGTAAAGTTTGAGCTCTAACTTTACAAATTATTTGATTGATTTGAGTTCAAATTCAAGCCCAACTCAATTATTATAAAGCTCAATTTAACTAGTTTATGAATAATTTAACCCATATACAATCCTAGCTCAGATAGAGAAAGGAGTGAGAAGTAGGGAATGAGACAACCATTGTTTCCTCTGGCCCTACATGTTTTTAATCCTACAAGGTGAAAATATGGTTGAATTTCCCAATTTATCCTTCTTCTTATTTGTTTGGTTCTACATTTTTTCTTCCTAATTATATTACATGAGTATATTAATAATGTTTACATTACATCTAATACTAATTTTGGCACTGTTTTTTTTCTTTTTATTTTCCTTCCTCATTCAAATACATAAATGTGAATCGAATACCCTTATGATCATTTCGTAATATTATTTTATCTCATATTGCTTCAATCCAAATTCCTTCCCCCAGAATAGGCATCTTTCAATTATTTTGTTCATCACAAAAAAGGTAAATCGATCTTCACTTCAATAATTAATGTTAATAATATCTAATTGAAAAGATTATAATGCCAACTCCACTAATATAGGTACTAAACTCAATGTATATCTCTTCACAAAACCAATCTCATAACAAAATAAAAAAAAACTTAAAACACCTTCATCTATCGATTTAAATTTCCATAAAAATTGAAAGGAAAGAAAATCCATTTTGTCACGGGGTGATCTATCAAGCTTGAAAGCTACACTTGTCCTCCATTATATACTACATATATCACGTGGATTAGCATCATATAATTGCCACGAAATTCAATTCTGTCATGGGAATGATATGACAATTGCGTTCACTACAAAAACCATGATCATCGCAATAGGCGACACAACCAATTTGCCATAGACTAGAATGACTAATCAACTCTTATTCCTTAAGACATATTTAAGTCACCAACTCTTTCTTAAGACATATTTAAGTCAGCGCGACTATTACAATTAGGTTCTCCTGATTATCGCACGAGTGCAGTCGCACCTATCGAATTCAATCCACCATCTCCTTTTACCTCCCATGTAACATTTTTATCTTCAAGGATTTCATCATTTGTCATATCAATTAAAAAATAGAGAAATCTAGCTGATATAAAAGGAACAAGATAAAAGCCTTCACACGTGTTAGACAAATGTTAATTAGGCTGGAAGCAAAAAAAAAAAAAAAAAAAAAAAGGGAATTGGTTTAAGCATCCATCTTTGTCAGAAGACCTGTTAGTTCTTAAATGAAAAGCTTCCTTTATCTCTTGAAAACCTCTCCATAAAGATATATAGGTCATAACTAAGCACTATTCTTATACAATTCCTATTGCAAGGTTAAAGATAAACAAACATTATACGGGGTAAAGGCACTAGAAAAACACTTATTGTAAAGTGGTAGCCAAGTAATAAGCAAGACAAATATTATCAATGACCTTATAACCTCATGACATCTTCCCTAGTCTCTCATGTGAGAGGTCTCGGTTGAATCCCCCTCCTCCATTGTAATTGACAAAAAAAAAAGGCAAAACAAATTAAATGCTCTAAGTTAAGGGCATGATAATAGAATAATAAAACAGTTCCTAGTTGATCAAATGTATTATGTATATAATAATGGTAGAAGCCTTTATATACATGTCAAGGTTAACACTGATTTTTCATATATTTGATCTTTTTACAAAAGAAATGTAAATCAATCTCAATGTTATTAGATATTAAATATGTGCATGGTATTGTAGCCAACATTATTCCAATCCATATATCATCATTCAATAATTATCTAATTAAATTGTACACTTAATAGGTTTTAGTTAGATGGCAACCCTTTAAGTAAGGAAAGTCTCAAGTAATAAATATAAGTCTACACTAGCTCTATTGCAAATTTAAAATTTTAAATCAGATAGTTGTTATATTAAACTTAATATGATATCAAAGAGTGTGTTAAATGATTATGCTTTAACTATGGCACGTTTAAATTAATTTCCATATTGTCATTCATGGATTTATCTTCCTAAAGAGCAAGCCCTAAAGAATTCTATTTACCTTTATTATACATCAACAATCACCTTTATGATCCAAAACCCTTTCCTAACCTTAATTTAACCTAGATAAAGTTTCCTTAATCCCCCCACCACCTCCTTTTGCCTGTTATCTCATTGTAGATATCCTTAATCCTCTGCTCTTATTACCAACCCACAAATGAATCATGTTTATAGATGCTTTCGCATTCAAACAATTCATCCATCAATATTTGCTAACCCTCCATAGACCTCTAAACCTTTATATAATGTCTCAGTGCTCTTCTCCTAAACCCACTTAATCAATGCTTACACATTTTAAAACAAGCATTCACTAAACCTTAGGCAAATCTTAACTTTTACACCCAAACTTCCCATAGAGTATCGACATCCCATTTTTACCCATCATAATTTTGTCCTCTTTTAACTAGACCTAGAAAGTCCTTAAAGTTGGAAAAAGCCAAAAAAAAAAATATTATTATTATTATTATTACATCAATAAATGAATAAATAAATAAATAAAAGGGGAATGGAAATGGAGGCACAAAAAGGTGAGAAAATGAAAAGTACTAAAAATTAGAAAAATGAGAAAGAATAAAAAGATAAGAAAGAATAAATACAAAAAAGGTTGAAAATTGGAAAAAAATTCCTAAGAATAGTCTTACAATGGTCTAAATGTATCATTTTGGGGTGAAATGATTTTTCAAAGTGAAAAATAATCTTTTAGGTGAAAATATGCATATACAAGTTAACAAAATTAGTAAGAAGTCAATTTTTTTTCCCCCAAACTAATCTAAGTCAATCATTTGCAAGTCAAGGAAAATAGAGAATTTAAGTTAATTATGACTTTAAATAAGACCCCATATAAACTTAATTTGCTAATTTTATAATCAAAATAAAGTTTAGAGCAAAGCCAAGCATCTAACAGAACCAAGTTTGTAATTTTGTCAAATTTGGTTGTTTTTGAAAATTATTTTTTTATATATGTATACTAGACTCGTTAATAAACATTTGGGTAGGATATTAAGGAGATTAGGTTCTAAAATATAGCATAAATTGAGTCATTATGTTTAAAAGAAATTTATTTACCTATTGTAGTAGCAAAGCAACCTAGCGCAATTAGTTAAGGATCTAAGTTTTTTTTCCAATTTCCAAAGAGGTCAAGAGCATAAATTTTATGCATTTTAATTTTGAGTAAAGCATGCATTAAACGAGCAATACATGGTATGTTCCTTGTCGTACCAAGTGGTGAGTCTACTTTGCTACATGGCATGTCCCCTGGTGCACATGCCATTTAGTGTGTTTTAATCACACCACCAAGCAGGCACTAAGTGGTGGTCAATGTTGACCATTTACTACAATAATTGTTTTCTCCTTCCTTCCTTGAGTCCTAAACAGAAGGAGAAAAAAAAAAGCACCTTGATCTCTTTGGTCATTTTAAAACTAATTTTTTACCTTTTTCACCAAAAAAAAAAACAATCCACTATAAACATGGAATATTATTTAATTAAGTCTAAATTTACTTAAAATACATTGAAAAGTGAGTTAAATTTGGCAATCTCAATGGAGGTGCAAATTTGATGTTATGCCCTATGCCTTTCATTGCGGGCTCCTCTAAGACAACAACCTTAAAATCCTTTAGCGGCATCTAAATGGCTTCAAGGATTAGATCCTTAGCCTCTATGTTGAATGTATACCTTTGACAAATTAAGCAATAATTTGTTCAATTGGTTCCATGACCTTACATTTGATTATGAGCATCTCAAACTTTTTAACATAACAATTCACGTTAAGTCAACCCTACATAAGAATTTATAGTTTCATAATTATCTTCTACTTGTAATAATATGGAGCAAAGTGTATGTGCATAAGGCATTTCATCTCTTACCATGTTTTCACCTTGCATTCTCCCTAATGTAGCCTCTTAGCTTCCTTGCTCTTCTACCATAATGCAACATGACCGGTAAACTTGTTATTGATATAATCTCTGTCTTCTCATCATGATTACAACATTCTTTTATTAATCTTGTACTCCCAAACAAGAAATGTCTTTGCAGATTGTTGCCTTTTAGGGTTTATTTTTTTCATCCTCTTTCTCTTATTTTGGCTTCATATTTTTGTTGTTTCCAATAAATTGTTTATTAAAAACAGATATCGATTAAGAATAGACATACTCATAAACCGATCAAACAGACCATATACTAATATGAAATATATATATGATATAAATACGATACAGATACCAATATAAATATCGATGAAAAATAGACCATCTAAACAGACTTTAAAAAGTTAATTCGTTAATGGTCTCCATTCCTTGAATATGATGATTTCCTTAGGCATTTCTTTACATCTCAAAATTGACTCCATCACTCTTATCATATTCCTATTTTAACCTTTTGACATTATCACATGCTCGAATTTACTGTGGCTCTAAAATGTGAAGTCTTGTATTCATAATTATCGTAATTTCTACCAAGTCTAGCAAAGTGTCCTAAGTCTTATACATGAACCTCTTTCCATCTGTTGATACCTTCATTTTCCAATTTACCAATTTTTCCTTGAGATATTTTCATAAGTAATAACATAACCACGTGAACATCAAACGCTACCTTCAAGCACAAGCTACATAGCAAACTTAATAACCCAGTAGTTTAACAAGTAGTGTGACAAGCACAAACCCTTCATCAAACTTTTGCTTTGATACCAAATTATGATGTGTCTAGAATTTGAAAGCAAAATCTAAACATAATTTCAAGCATAGCTAGAATAAAGGAAATGTTCGATTATCAAGATTAGGTGTGATTTTGAGAAGAATTACTAAGTTAATATAGAATGTAGAGTAATTTACAAATGAGTCTAGGAAAATAGCTAGTAGATTTTAATAAACAAATAAACTATTCTTAAAGTTTTTAAATGAGATAAAATACAAAAACAAACATGGGTGAATCCTTCATTGGATATAATGCACTAAAGAAGATCGAACTATGCTTAATTAATCTAACATGGGACACAGATGGATCTAACGATTCACTGACTATATTGTAAGGGATTGATAAGAGTAGAGTATTGCAAGAGAAGATTTCTAGTTCTTAAAAGTTGAAATACTATCATTAACTTGTTCTCTTTATAAGGTTACTAGCAATATTTACAGTGAGACAATTGTAAGAAAGTGTAGCCTAATATGCAATATTTTTATATGAATAGTTGCAATTCTTCATAATTGATGTCTTGATGGAAGACATCCTGACTGTTTTATGAAGAGATATGATCATCTTATTGCCCTTGTATATATATGTACAAAAGTCAACATTAAAGTAATGTACTCACTCTTGTCTTCACTTTAAAGTCCATCATATCAAATTAATGGAAATGAAGAGAAATCAATCATTTGGTGAAATAAGGTTGGATTAGAAGAATAAGGTGTCTCTTAAGGAAACGAGTGATTTTTATTCTTCAAGATTCAAAATAATATCACAACTACAAATAAAGGTACATTGATTTATCTAATTACATATGTAAAAATCATGAAGTTCGAAATCTTGGCATTGATATTAAGGAAATAATCACATCATATAAATTATAAAAACATTTTACATATGGTATTAGAGCATGTTAAAAAACTCATGATTTTCTAATAAATATGTCGAAGTTTCATTCTGAAATGATTGAATACTTTATTTAGAAAATTTATTATAATGGCTTTATTATGTTTTTTACTGGATGGATAAATGAATGGACGTGCTGTTATGTACTCGGTTAATTTATTCTCTAAGATTATTTGGAATATGGGTGAAGAATCTTTGTTTTGAACATTTTCCGCGGAACGAAATACAAACTGGTCCGAAACATTTTGGTTTTTATATGAAAAAGATACCATCTTATTAATCATTCATCGACTTGGCGGAAATGGTGCCTCCACTGAACAGTTACTCCGTGATTGTTAAACGGAGGGGCTTTTATCTGTGGAAACGACAGGAACGATGAAAATTAAGACATCATTGTTTCATTGATACTTTTTGAATTTGCGCAAAACGGTAGAGGCATGAACGTAATGTTAATTTAAAAACTATGGCCAGTAATCCTTGTCCGTTTTGTAACGGTCGAAAAAAAAAACGATTTTTTTTTTTTTTTTACATTGATGAAACGATAGGCATTTATACTTATCTATAAAATTAATTATTGAAGAATAACGGCAATGAGAAAATTTTGAATTTAAAGAGGGTCGGTGATTAACTAAGAGATAATCACTAAATGAATTATGTACAGTCATTTGAAAATATTGTTCCGTTTTAAAATTATTTAAGTTATTAATATATTATGTTAATATTTTATTTCATGTGAATGTGTTTATATGAAATTTTAATATCATTATAGTTGAAATTTATATGATAAATGATTAGTTAGTCATCAAAGTGGCCAAATCATTAAATCTATATATTTCATTACTTTTCAATGTTTTTAGATTTATCTATAAATTTTATTTGAATACAACATAATAGATAAGATTTGGATAAATGAAAGCTTTGTTATTAAAAGATATTATAAATCATCTAAAGATGATTTTGTTCTTGCTGTACATAATGCAAGTGTTCATAATAAGTATGTTCTATTTGATTTATTTTTATATCCAAAGATAGCAAATATATCAAATAGTATACTTGTTTATTATGATTAATATTTATATATATTTTAGTATCACCCAAATGTGGACTTTAATATATACAATTATGTTATTGCATGAGTTGGTTGAATCTGAATTTGTGTGATTGTTCAAGGCATTAATGTACATTGTTTCTTTAATTATTGTAGTATCTGTTCCTGTTTCTCTGCATTCTCATGCTTCATTTGTTCCAATATTTAATTGATTGAATTTCTCAAATTGGTATAAGCAGGTCCAATTTCATTTAAGTGTTTTGGATCTTAACTTATATCTTCAAATTGAGAAACCCACTGCTATTATTGATAAAAGTAGTGATGAGGAAAAATGTCTTCATAAACTTTGGAAGAGGTCGCACAGATTAAGCTCAATGTTTATGAGGATGACAGCAGCAAACAACATTAAAGCTACTCTTCCCCAAACTAATAATGCGAAGGAATTCATTAAATTTGTAGAAGAGCGTTCTCAAACTGCTGACAAGTCTCTTGCTAGTATATTGATGGGTACTTTGACCAACATGAAGTTTGATGGGTCTTGTACTATGCATGAGCATGTTCTTGAAATGACGAATATAGCGGTGAAATTAAGGACTTTAAGAATGAATGTGGATGAGCTCTTTTTGGTACAATTCATTTTGAACTCTTTGCCTCATGGACAATATGGGCCTTTTCAAATGAATTATAACACTATAAAGGATAAATAGAACATTAATGAATTGACCAGTATGCTGATTCAAGAAAAAACAAGATTAAAGAACCAAAAGTCTCATTCTGTTCATTTTACAAGTCATCAAGAAGTTGCATGGAGTTCAAAGAAAAGGGCTATAAAAGGCAAGAAGAAAGGTTTACACAACCTGAATGAATCTTCTAAAAATGCACAAATCCACAAAAGGGAAATCAAGTGCCATTTCTATAAAAAGGTTGGACACTTGAAGAAAGACTGCTTGAAATGTAAGGCTTGGTTCAAAAAGAAAGGTAAGCCTGGTGTTTTTATTTGTTTTGAATCGAATCTTACACAAGTTCCTTATAATACCTGGTGGATTGATTCTGGCTCGACAACTTATATTTCCAACATGATGTAGGGATTCCTTACGATCTAAACTATAAAGCCAAATGAAAGTTTTGTGCTCATGGGGAATGGAAACAAAGCTTTAATTGAAGGAATCGGGACTTATAGCTTGATTTTGGAGACTAGGTATCACTTAGATTTGTTCCAAACCCTTTATGTTCCCACATTTTTTTGCGATTTAATTTCTTTGTCAAAACTTGATGTATTAGGTTTTTCTTTTAAGTTTGGATTTGAATCTTTCAGTTTATATAAGGACAATATCTCCACTTACTTGTGGCATAAACGCTTAGGTCATATATCTAAAGAAATATTGCAAGGATTAGTAAAGAATGAAATTCTTCTTACTTTGGATTTTACTGACCTTGGAATGTGTGTTGATTGCATTAAAGGAAAAAAAAAACCAAACACACTAAGAAAGGAGCCACAAAAAGCACGCAACTTCTTGAAATTATACATACAGATATATGCGGACCTTTCAATGCTCCAACTTTTGGTGGAGAAAAGTACTTTATCACTTTTATTGATGATTTTTCATGTTATACTTATGTCTATCTTTTGCATGAAAAATCTCAATCTATAAATGCCCTTAAGGTGTGCATCAATGAGATTAAGAGACAATTAAATAGAAAAGTGAAAATTTTAAGATCCGATAGGGGTGGTGAATATTATGGGAAGTATGATGAACCAGGGCAATGCCTAAGTCCATTTGCCAAATTTCTTGAAAAGCATGGTATATATGCTCAATACACTATACCAGGCACACCATAACAAAATGGTGTTATAGAGAGGTGACATCGTACATTACTAGACGTGGTTAGAAGTATGTTAAGTCATTCATCTTTACCTATATCCTTGTAGGTTTATGGATTAAAACCTGCAATATATTTGTTAAATAAGGTTCCTAGTAAAGCAGTTCTAAAGACTCCTTTTAAATTGTGGATTGGTAGGAAACCTAGTTTACGACACCTACATGTGTAGGGTTATCTTTATATTTCACAAGAAATTCCAAACAGTTAGTGGATTCTTTATAGGATATCCTGAAAAGTCCAAATGATATAGGTTTTACTGTCCTAATCATAATACAAGAATTATTAAAACTAGAAATGTCGAGTTCATTGAAAATGGAAAAATTAGTGGGAGTAAAGAACGACATAATGTGTGCATTAAAGAAGTTAGCGTAGAAGTTCTTATACTTTTACCTTCTAAGTCAATTGATCCTAATATTGTAGAAATTCATCAAAGTAAAAAACAATAAGTAACAGATCAAACATATCATGAAGTTATAAACAATACCCCTATAGTGGAGGAACCACATGAAACAGCATTAAGAAGATCTCAAAGAGAAAGAAGATCTGCTATTCCTAATGATTATGTGGTTTATCTACAAGATTCAAAACTTGACATAAGAATTGACAATGATCTAATTTCATTCTCACAAGCCATGAAGTATAATGATTCTATTAAGTGGGTAAATGACATGAAACATAAGTTGAAATCTATGGATCAAAACCAAGTCTAGGAACTCATTGAATTGCCAAAAGGATGTAAAAGAGTTGATTGTAAATGGGTCTTTAAGACAAAGCGAGGCTCAAATGGAAATGTTGAACGACATAAAGCCAGACCTGTAGCCAAAGGTTTTTATAACGCCCTAAACTAAGGCATTACAACCCGCCACATGTCCTCTCTTCAAAGGCACATGCAAAGGCTATAAATAACTAAACCATAATACATAACATCAGATAACTCCATAACTCACATAAAGGATACTCAATATGAAAATCCAGATAATATAACTTCAATAACATCTATAGTGGCATAAACCAAGCCAACTGATAAAAATCATCATAAGAAACATAAAACTAATAACTTACAAAATCCTTTCAATTGGAAACCTAAAGGAAATCTAACAACTTAATACGATCAGTAAAACTTCACTCCAACCGTCTACATATCAGCTAGGTAATCGGGTCCACTATCGTCCTCCCCGGGCTTTACGAATACATTAAAATAAGATAAATCATATACTATCTGGTCTTCACTTATTCCTGAAAAATAAAAAGGAATGAGCACAAAGGCCTAGTATATCCAAACCGAAAACACATGCGTATGATCATACATCAAATAATTCACACACGACTTAGTATCTAATGTAGCAAGCACCAATTTATTTTGTCATTAATCCAACATACAACACAATTTAAGATCATCTGCGACTAATCCTAAACTTGGAGTAACTCAGACTCCTTAAAACAAGCAGTTAGGAAAATAGATAATATAATACATATATGGTGTTGGGAATCTCCCACACACCTGGATGTCATACTCGCACTACTCCTAAATTACCAGAATCATCTCTTTGCACGAGTTCACTTAGGACAACCTCATACATAGATCATCAAGTTGCCAGCGTTAATATCACACTTTGTGTAGTTTTTACTAACCACAGCCACTCACAACCAATACTCGATTCAATTATAGTCAGATATAAATTAGGTCATATTTATAAACTAATCGTACAAGCACAAACAAACAAGCATGATAAGGACGTAACTGTTTCCACTTAAGAAATAGAAATCCTATTCTCAATTAAACACCAGAACAAAGAATCACACATTCCACTAATCAATTACACATTGATAACAACATAAGAAATATAAATCCTAAACCCTAATTCATCAATCTAGAATCCCCAACACACCTTTATCCCATGAAACTTGTAGAATCACCAGATCTCCAATCAACACCAAGAAATATTGAAACCCTAATTCTCAAGATCATTTGTTCATCATTGTTCATAAATTCACAATCGTTCTCAACAACAATTATGATTCAAATTCTCCTAATAACTTAAGATCTATGAATTATAGTTCCAAGTTGAGTCTTACCTTCTTCAATTGATTGTAAATCTGAAATCCCCAATTCCTACACTTAGGGTTTTCCTCCAATTTCCATCTACGATCAATTCCCTTCATCAATCAACAACAAAATCTTAGAAAGAACACATCCTAAAACGAACTAAAGGATTAAGAGAGGTTACTTACTCGATTCCTTGATGAAATCCTCCTTGGAGAATGCTGTCTAGGGTTTGTTTATGTTTAAGAGAGGTTATGAGGGTTAGGGCTGATTTTAGGATGAATTTATAGAGTTAATTCTTGAAGGAATATAGGCTGGTACAAACAGGAAACAAAGTTGACAACTTAAAACTCTCAGGTCGCACAAGATCATCCAACGCCGCCACTTAGGCTGGCAGCCTTCTTGGGTACGCCGACATACGGCCAAATTCTTCAATTCGCAAAATTTTTCCTCTGAAACTCTAAGCTGGTGTTTAGGCCATCATCTTTTGTATTTAGGCTGGCAGCTTGGAATTATAGGCTAGCGGCCTATAATTCGAGTACAATTTTCCCATGTCCAAATTCATTTGTTCCAAGATAAAAATACCCTTTTAAACAACTATATATTACACTAATACCCTTCATTATGAAATATTTACTTGTATATTATAGTCTCACTTGGAAGGATGACATTGATTACAAAGAAACTTTTTCACTGGTTTCAAAGAAAGACTCACTTAGATCATTTTGGCTTTGGTTGCTCATTATGATATAGAGTTACACCAAATAGATGTTAAAACCGCATTTCTTAATGGAGATTTGGAAGAAGAAGTTTATATGGAGCAACTTGAAGGCTTCTCAATTAAAGGAAAGGAGCATATGGTGTGTAAAGTTAAGAAGTCGATATATGAACTTAAACAAGCTTCTCGCCGATGGTATCTTAAGTTCAATGATACCATAACTTCTCTTGGTTTTAAAGAAAACACCATTGATCTGTGTACATACATGAAGGTTAGTGGGAGCAAGTTTGTTTTCTTAGTACTATATATTGATGATATCCTGATTGCTACTAATGATTTTGATTTACTATGAGAAACCAAAGTTTTTCTAACAAAGAGCTTTGAAATGAAAGATATGGGAGAGGCAACATATGTGATAGGAGTTGAAATATTCCGTGATTAATCACTAGGATTGTTAGGCTTATCCCAAAAGGCTTATATCAATAAAGCTTTAGAAAGATTTAAGGTAGACGAATGTTCAGCAGGTATAGTTCCAATTCAAAAAGGAGCTAAATTTAATAGTATGCAATGTCCAAAAAATGATTTGGAACGAGAACAATTGGTGATAATTCCTTATGCATTTGTTGTTGGGAGTTTGATGTATCTTCAAACTTATACTAGACCCGACATCAGTTTTAGTGTTAGGATGTTGGGCAGATATCAAAGTAATCCAGGATTAGATCATTAGAAGGTTACAAGAAAGTTTTGAGATACTTGTAAGGAACGAAGGACCACATGCTCACTTATAGAAGGTCCGATCAATTAGAGGTGGTAGGCTATTTAAATTTGGATTATGTTGGATATGTCGATACAAAAAATCCATATTTGGTTACCTATTCCTATTTGCTAGAGGGGCAATCTCATGGAAAAAGTGCAAAGCAATCTGTCATTGCTGCATCAACTATGGAAGTAGAATTTGTGGCTTGCTTTGAGGCCACAATTCATGGTTTATGGCTACAAAATTTTATTTGAGGGCTTCAAGTTATCGACACTATTAGTAGGCCACTGAAAATTTACTATGACGACTCTGTAGTGGTCTTCTTCTCAAAGAACGACAAGTATTTAAAGGGTGCAAAATACATGGAGATCAAATACTTGGTCGTTAAAGAAGAAGTTCGAAAACAAAGGGTGTCAATTAAACATATTAGTACAAAATTGATGGTTGCAAATCCATTAACAAAATGATTAGCGCCCAATATTTTTAGAGAGCTTATTGAAAAGAATAGGCATTATAGGACATCTGAATAAATAATATTGTATTTGTTTGTATGATACTCTTGAGCTTAATAAAAGGTGTTTATGAAATTTTTGTTTTCTATATTGTATACATGATTGAAATAGAATTATGTTAATAGGAATTATCTTTTATAAAGATATTAAAGTAAAACTTTATTTATCTCTTCATTAATTTATGTTTAAATTATGAATTAATTATGTAGTACATGGAAGAGACTATGTCGAGATAATGACGTACAACCGCCATGACTCTAATTAATTTTCAGTTTAATAATGTGATATATGGTATGGTCAATATAATGAAAACTTAGAATAATGTTATTGTGCACATTATGTTTATTCTAAGTTATTAAAGAAGCACATATGGGCCAAGTGGAAGAATGTAAGAAATTGTGGCCCAATATGCTATGTTTTTATATGAAGAGTTGCAACTCTTCATAATGGGATTCTTGATGAAAGACATCCCTTACTATTTCATAAAAAGCTATGGTACCCTTCCTGTCCTTATATATATATATATATATACAAGATTCGGCATTAAAGTAATGTACTCACTCTTGTCTTCACTTTAAAGTCCATAAGGAAGAGAAATCATTCATTTGGTGAAATAAGGTTGGATTGGAGGGATAATATGTCTCTTAAAGAAACAAATGATTTTTATTCTCTAGGATTCAAAATAATATTACAACTATGGATAAAGATACGTTTGTTCATCCTATTACATATGTGAAAATCATGAAGTTCGAAGATCCTGGCGTTGATATTGATAACATAATCATATAATGTAAATTATGAAAACATTTTACAACAATTACCAATATGGAGTAACTATTACATATGAAAACATAATAGTAAAGTAAACAAAATAACTTTCTTAAGTACAATCCTAATTTATCGAGTTCAATATGATTAACTACTTTATCCAAACCATAAAGAATGTTGTCCAATTAAAATTGAAACTTTATTTGTGTAATCTTTTCAAGTAGAACCTTCTATATGATTAAAATTACATCTTTTAGCTAAGACATTTTCAAAAGCAAAAATATTCTTCTTATTAGAAGCTTTAATATATTAAGTCATAGCCAATTAGAACCTGTTGACACCTCATCCCCCCCTTAAAATATATGTGTGGAAATTTTGAAAAAACTAAAAAAAAATTAAAAAGCATAAAAAAAATTAAAAAACATGAAAATAAAAAAGAGAGTAGAAAATAATAAAATTATGAAAAATAGAAAAATATTGAATTAAATACAATAAAATATAAAATGAAAAAAAAAACAGAAAAAAAAGTCAGAAAAATATATAGAAATTAGAAACCTCCTCCATTAGGTAAATAGGTTTAAATAGAAATTTTAAATGAAATGATTTAAAATTAAAAAGAAAATATATTAGGATGAAAAGAAAAACACAATTTTATAATTTCATTTAGTATTATAGGTTTAATATCAATTTTATAACTTTTTGAGCTGGATTTATAAATCAACTTAGACCCTGGACTCATTTCTTTTTTTATCCACTTTACATTTAGTTTATGATGAGCCTTGATATTTATATTTAAGTAGAAGTCGGTAGGCTAATAAGACTAGGAATAAGCTCAATTGGGCTGGTGGGGGATTGTTTATGTGTGGGGCAAGTCCATGGTTTGAATATCATCACACACAAGATGAATATTTTTTCTCATGGCATGTGAGGTGAGCTTGGAAGAGACGCATGGGTGAACTTCATGTGCTTCATCTTCTTCCTTTTAGTACTTCGCCATGGCCAAGATTATGGAGCTCATTTTGAGCTCCTTTTTGTGCAAGGATTCAAAAAGTCAGGCCCCATAAGATTGAATCTTCAATGTTTTAACTTTTTAACTTCTAAATTTGAATTAAAGATTGTAATTGGTTTAGTAAAATCCATTCATTTTTTAGGTTATTAAAGGGGCACAAACAAAAAATTAATGGCCTCCTTCCTCCTTCTCCTTTTCCTCTTACTGGACTCGCTCTCTAAGAACCTCTCTTGTCATCTTCTCCATCCATCTCTCTCTCACCAAAACACTCTCATTATCTCTCTCGTGGTTCTCTAGCTAACTCTGACACAACGAAGAAAAAAGAAATAAGTATCATGATCTGTTGATACTGCAAATACCTGGAAAGCGATCTCCTACATGTCTGTTGATTGTGAGAATACTCAGACAAATAGGCATCAAAATTTGAGAACTCCATAAGAGTGCAAATTTTGGAAAAGGGAGAAACATTGCAATATGTTGATTTGCACACGAATACCAAAAAGCAATCTTCCATCAACTTATTGATGGAGAGATAGGAGAGATGAAAATATTTTATTCCATAACAAAGCTCCGTCTCAACATTTACAAGTCTAGTCTATTTATAGGGATGAAATGGAATCTAATTAAATGACTTGATATAAATAGAATGACATTAGTCCTATTAAAACAGTATGCCCTATTAAACTAACAATAATTCTATTAAAAGATATTGTTGCTATTAAATAACATTAATTATTAAATGTTAGAAAAAGAAATTGCAATCTTCCTAAACTAATAATGTTTTCTTCTTGTGCTTGCACTTTGTTATGCGCCCCGCATAATTCTCCCCATGTTGGACAAAATGCGCCCTCAAATTTTCATCATTGGCTTATCTTTATGGTGTGATGATATCCCAAGATGAACGTTGGCTTTGGTACTAATTGACACAGTGAAGCAAAAGAGAGATAAGCATCACGATCCGTTGATTCTCAAAATACCTAGAAGGTGACAAGTGATAAAATCGAAACTTGTTGAATCGCATATGATTGCTCAAAGATGATCTTTTATATGTTTGTTGATTCTGAGAATATCTAGACAAATAGGCACTAAAATTCAAAAACTCAATAAGAGTGCGAATTTTGGGAAAAGGATAAACATTGCAATCTGTTGATTCACGCATAAATACCACAAAGCAATATTTTATCAACCTGTTGATTCCACAAAATACCAGGATAGATAAGAGAGATAAAACAATAATTTTATCCCATAACAAATCTCTGTATCAACCTCTTCTCCCACCAAAGCAAAAATTACATCTAAATCTTGAATCTTTTCTTCAGCATATGCAATGTCAAAAATTAGTTCGCTAACATCAGTAGCCTCAAAAGCATTATCTTTTTCGCTAACATAAATATCAAACAATAGTTCATCATCTATCTCAAAAATATCATTCTCTTCACCGACATAAGTATAAAAAACTAGTTCTCTATTAGCCTCAAAAACATCTTCCTCTACCACAAGTACACACATCCTCTTTTCAAGTATCACGATCCGTTGATTATGCGAATACCTGAAAAGTGACCTCCTATGTGTTTGTTGATTCTGAGAATATCCAGACAAATAGGCATTAAAATTCAAAAACTCCATAAGAGTGCACATTTTGGAAAAGGGAGAAAAATTGCAATATGTTGATTCGAACATAAATACGAGAAAGCAATCTTCTATCAATATGTTGATTTCATCATAGAACACTAAGAGAGATAGGAGAGATGAAAATATTCTCCATCTCAACATTTACAAGTCTAGTCTATTTATAGGATTAAAATGGAATCTAATTAAAAAACTTGATATAAATAAAATGATATTAATCCTATTAAAAAAAAAGTATGCTCTTATTAAAATAACATTAATCTTATTAAAAAAGATACTACTGCTATTAAAATAAAATTAATTCTATTAAATGTTGGAAAAGAAATTGCAATATTCTTAAAATAATAATATTTTCTTCTTGTGCTTGCACTCCATTATGCGTTCTACATTAAACCCTCTCCCTTAGCTCTTCTCCATGCTCCAACTCTATCGCTTACTCTCCTTTTTCTCTTTCTAGCTTGCGGCCTTTCTTTCTAGCTCTCATTCCCTCATTTGAAACACAAAATCAACCATCTAACTCTACCATGCAAATCCCTTTAACTTATCAACCTCTACCATTTCATAATCCTCAAATGTAAAACCAATGCCAATGCTGAACACACATGCTAACATGATAACCATGCAAACCACCACCGTGACCTGATACCACTAAAGCCCCACCATGCTGCAAAACCAAAAAGCAAAAACCCACCATATCATTACCTTCAACTGTCCCATACATACGAAAACTCAATGAGAACAACCCAAACATCATGAACACAACTGTAAATCGATGAAAACCAAAACCATAACACACCACCGCAGCTAAACACCATTCTCAAATGTACCTAAGAAAAGCTATCAACAAAACAAGGCCGTTAACTACCAAATTCAAACGCAAACCTACAAATAATGACTTATGACGAAAAACACACACACATTGCAATCTAATTCAACAACCACCCATTTCTGCTACTAGAGGTGGGCAAAGCAGGTAAACGGGCCGAGCTCGTGGGTCAAATGAGACGGGCCGTTTTAGCCTGCTTTTAAATGGGCCATAATTCTTAGGCTTAGACATGGCCCATGGGCTAAATGAGCTAGCTCGTGGGCTAAATGAGCTAATCTGCGGACCAAAATTATTTTTATAATATTAGTTTATGTGAAAATTATAATTATTTATATATTCTAAGGTTTTATATATGTTAACGACTAATTTTATGACTATTTTGATTATTTATATATAAAAACAAGTTTTAAAGATGATTTATTGGATACCATATTACGTTTAAATCAATAAATATGTATTTTAAAAAATCTTATAATACTTGTGATACATGCATCCATCATTCTTCTTCCATAACATACAACATTAATCACTAATATGTTATATTATTCTTGTTTTTAAACTTCTTCTCCTGCTTGTTTGTTTATTTTTCTTCTACTGGCTCGCATGCCAACTTGGCCCGGCCCGGCCCGTTTTAGCCCGTGAGTTAAACGGGTTAAAATTTTTTTGCCATAACTTGCTTTTTTAAGTAAGTTGGTGAGCCGGCCTGCGAATCGCAACTCATATGCCATGCACTATTTGCTAGCAACACCAACCACGCTCAAAACCCAAAATCCAACACACAACACAACGCATCGAAGCACCCACATAAACCAACTCCAACCCACCATGTTAGTCACCTTGTTCTAATCACCCTCCAATGAAGAGAGAGAGTTTAGTTTTTGCCTTGGTCAACCCAGTTTTCGCACCAACCCGAATTCAAGTCTAGCTCTTAATTTTTATATAAGCTATTCTTTTATTCTCATATTTATTCATTTGTTTTATTTTATTAATCAACTTACCTTTTCATTTCATTATTTATTTATTCGTTATTGCTGTAAATTATTGTAATATACATATAAATGTACCAAAAAGAATATAGTGGAAAACATATAGGTAATAGATTTCTTTTTTACGGTATCACGTGATCTTTAATTTCACGCGAATCACATGATACAAATAAATATATAATATTCCACATCAATTCATAGATATATTATATATTTATTATACATGCTATACTTTCATGTGTCAATATCTTTTATGCCATGCCTATATGAATTGGATTAATATTTTTTGTCATTTGTTTTATCATGTATGTTATTAAATATGTGTGTTGACAAAAGAATATGGCAATCAATCCACTTGGTCTCATGAGCCTTAAAAGCTTATAATGCCGACAGGCTAAGGAAGGGCCCATTATTCACAAATCTTAACCTTCCAGGAAGCTAAAGAGATCCAAGCCTCCACCAAAGAATGTGGCATAAGGTCTCCCCAAGAATGCTTGCCTCATAAGGATTAATTAAGCTCAACTCGGTTGGCCAACAAAATCAAGCTTATGGCCTCATAATCTCCAGTTACATGCCGTGATTGGGAGGGGGAGGGGGAGGGGGAGGGGGAGGGGGGACATGATCAGCTCAACCACACTCCGTGGAGCTATAGCTCCCCAGCTTGGGTATCCCCATTACCTTAGGTACCAAGTCAGCTGCCAAGAGTAAACCCATCCTAGTATGACTCTAAACACATAAATATCCCCTATTGCTTGGAGCAAAGGAGAGGACAATTTTTCACTATACTATAGACATATTTGCTCTTCCCCATAGACTGACTTAAGCATTGGAGTGGCTACACCAGACAACCTCCCATGCGCCCCCATCAGACTGCTTTCTTTGTGTTTGCAGTGCCTAACTCTACTAACTCAACTAAGCTCGTGCAACAATGTGTATTCACAAAAATTTGTAGGATAAGAGCTTTAGGATACAAGAATTTAGATATAAAATTATGAGAAACTTTAGGTCATAGAACTTAAATACAAAGATTAGACATAGACTCAAATTCACTCAATAATATAGTTCCAACATGAATGCATTATTGATTTATATGATACCATGCCATATTTGCAATTGTTGAAGTTCAGGCAAATGTGTAAATATTAGGTCTATTAGGTTCATTAATCTGTACATGAACTATCAAGATATAAGATTATATAAGCTATAAAACAAAAATTTGAGATATGATATGCTATAGTAGAAATTATTATTATATCTACTTGATATATAAGTAGTTCATGTAAATGATAATTTAAAGGATATACCTTTGTACATAAAAATTAACATAAATCAATATTTAGGATCACTAGTTTTAATAATTTTAATCTTAGTGTGAATATGCCATGATATAGGCTTGAATTTTACTTGTTGAAATAATTTTGATATTAATATGCTCATATAGTATTTTATTTATTCCATTTTGTTAGATATGCAGATATGGTAAGAAGTTTATGAAGACAAAATTTTCCATGTGTAATTAGAGCAATATCAGGTTTGACATGAGTAATTATACCAATAGATAATAAGTTTCCTATAAAAACTGATAGGTTTGAACTTGTTAATATTGCTTGTTTGTAGATAGTCGCTTAGCTTTGTACGGTGCCTATATATGTGTTTGCTCATAATATCTAAAATACCTCAAATCTTTACCTAAGTTAGAAATTAGATTTAGATAGTTTAATTGATACAAGAAAAATAGATAATAAATTATGATTAGATAAATTAATATAATTAAATTAGTAAATAGATTTAAGTTGAAATTTGAAATTTCAAATCTTTAAACCTCTAAATATGTTGTTTAAATGTTTAATGGATTCTTAAATCCTTAAACTTTGGCTCAATATCTCATATTCATAATCCCTTATAATTTTGAAATCACCTGCTTTCCTAAAACTATCAAATTTTAGCCTAAGCTCAAGTTAAATATCAATTTGATATGAACCAATCTCCTAAATTAAATCCCTATCTCAAGTTCTATATTTCTAATATATTGATCCTCAAATTATTTCTTAAACACTTTCAGAATTAAAAATATCGATCTAAAAGTCTTAAATCTAATACCTTTTTTTTTTTTCCTAAAATATCCCATTTGCCTTTATCTTTTCCTTTTCTTCCTTTATTTTGTTGCTTTCCCTTTTCCTTTGCTTCTTCCCTACGTTTCTTCCTCTTATTCTTCTCTTTTTCATTTCTTTCTCAAAACCTAAACCTAAATCTCAAATTAAACAAGATTATAGAGGAAATCAAAGATAGAAAACAAGATAGAGGATGGAGATTATACAAGAAATAACTTCAAGAACTTAGGAGAAGAAGTGACGGAAAGGATCAAGATTGTTCGGTTTGTCTAATTGTTGTTTATGCATGTAAATGTTGAAATAGAGTTAAATATATGTAAAACTTGTGATAATGTTGATAGATTAAGGATATATGAACTTGTATGCTAAAAACCTAAATATGTGTATACTTTTATAGGCTAGGTGTTTGATAAAATGATCGAAGAATATATGATATAGATATATATATATATATAAGTGCTTATAGGTTAAGATTATACATGGATATGCTAATAACAAGTTGTTTTGTTGATTTATGTTGGATATAAGTAGCTAAAATTGTGTGAAAGACAGGAAAAAAAAAAGAAGAAGCAAACTTACCATAATCCCCATGTGCATCACTGGCATGATATGGCCCATGATACATGCAAAGAGGAAAATCAAGTGTGATCACGGTGTGATGAAGGGCATGATCTCCTCTGATCATGTATTTTCAAAGGTAATGGCCTATATCACGACCGTGACGAGGGGCATGATATCCTCTGGTCACAAATTTTCCCCCGATCACGGGCGTGACAAGGCTTGTGATGAACATCATGGCCTCCATCATGGGTGTAATGAGGCTAATGATGACAATCACGGTCCCCACACGAGCGTGATCTGTCCCCTACTGTTATTCATAAAGAAAAAAAGAAAAAGAAAGAAAGAAAGATAAAATGAAATATATATAAGATGATTAATATAACATGTTAGTTAATTTGCATAATCAAGAATGGTTAGGATAATTTTTAGATTAATAATTAATTCAAGTTCACCTAGTTCCTAAGTATAAAATAAATTTAGTTAATAAACTTAAGTTCAACTTGACTCAGTAAACTATAATGAGTTAAAATGAATTAGATTAATTTAGTTTAATCACCTTGGCTTAGTAATTGAATTAAATTATTAACTATAATCAATTTGACTAAGTTTAATAAACTAGATTAAAACTAAAATAGTATAGGCTTAATAAATTATAATTGGCTTAGAATAATAAGTTAGGATGAACCATGAATAACATAGGGAATATGTTGTTTCAAATGTGTGTTTGTTAGGAAATATGAGTATATGGATTATGAACGATGTGGAAATGTTTCTATGATAAATAATCTTAAACAAAGAGAAAAGTAACATTTCGATAAACAATAGAGAATCGTCTATATTTTGGCAAGGCGATCTTTGTAGCCACAGCGGAGTTCCTAATTAGAATCCGATCAAATAGGGTTTTAATAAAAGTTTGATATAAGTGGATAGTTAATTTAATTTCTTATATGAGTTTAATTTCTTGAAATATATATGGATATCTGATTTATCTTCTAAGATAGTCCTAGTCTACCTTCTATTTTTATTTGAATTCCAAATATATATAAAAGGTACGTAGTGACGTGCTTGTTGTTTGCTAGGATATGTATCCCTAATGAACTAAAACTTAAAGATGGCCTTTATAATTGAGTGTTGATTGTGCTTATGTCGTTGAATTAGTCCGAGGATCTGCAACCTTGTCCTAAGGGGCGTACGGTAGTTTAGGTGCTTGGGTCAATTCCGTCATGATGCAATGACATTTGTAAGTGGCTCAGCGGGTAGCAGATGGGGGCAAAATGGTATTGATGTAATGTTTACTTAAGCTTGAAAGGAAATACCATGATTTAGTTCATATTTATGGGAACGATTGAACTAAAATTATGTTATGGACTAAGTTGTAAGTAAAGAGCGAGTAACGGCTATAAACCCTAGATGATGCTATTTTCTTGTAACGTTATGTAGGAGATATAGGTATTCAGAGTGCTTATATTAACCCCTTAAGTAGCTATTGTTACTTAGGATCCTCAGATTCCCAAAGATTGTTTCGGAATATGAGTGCTCTAGTATTGATTTATTTAATTTAAAGATAATAAAATGTTGTTGCTGCATTGTATTTAGTTAAGTTTGTGTGTCACATCGTGTGTGCTTGTGTTACTGTATATTGGGCTTCAACTCATTATTGTTGTTGTTGTTGTCTTTTTTAGGTGTTGTATTGAAGATTGATGATGATGTGTTGATGATGATTGATGGTGATGATGATGTTAAATTGGGTATGGGATGAAACGAGAAGAGTTGTTGATGAGTAAAGTGAAGCAGGGCTGATGGATTATTTGTTTTGTTCTTATTTTGTTTTAATGATTGGATCTAATCTTTTAAAGTTGTATTTTTCTTTAAGGCCTTAGTGGAGCCCGCATATTTTATAACAAGGTTTTAATGCTTTGTTTATCATCTTAAATGGGTATTCTCTATTGAGATACTTAAAGTGAATGTTTATTTGAAAAAGTTTAGTTTCATCATTAATCAAATCTAGTTATTTTCATAATGTAATTATATGATTTTTAAGAACTTTAATTGGTTAGCAATGCTCGAGATAAACAAATCTTTTAAGGAGGCCTGTGTGTGTAATACTTAAGGTATTATACGTGGCAGGAGGATTTGACGTACTTGGAAATTGATTAGGATAAGTTAGGTCTTTACAATATCTAAAAACCATAAAAATGAGAAATCTCATAAAAAGATCAAAATATATTTATATCCTTTTCTTACCTTTTTCCCATGTATGGGTACTTATGAATAATAAAAACTACTTTATCAGCTTACTTATAAATAATATCATATAGCTATTTTTTAGATTACCCAAAGAAAATAAATGGGGTTCTCTAAATTTAGATACTTACTTTCTAGGAATTTTTAAAATCATGGAATAAAAACTTAAAGTATTTTTAGGATCTTTTAATAAACAGAATTTAAAAGGCTAACTACTTGAACTTGATGGCTTTTCGAATTAAAATCAATCAAGTATAAAACTAAAACAAACTATGAGGACTTGATTCCAATTAAAGGATACATAAACACCTACGAGGTGGTCAAATTAATAAAAAAAATTTGGGTATTTTTTGTAAAAATAAAAAAAATCTTTCTTTACGTGTTTCTTTTAATTAAAAATGATAATAATAAATATAGCTTTTTTCATAAAAATGACAATTTTTAGGACTTCCCATGTGTGTGTGTGTGTGTGTGTGTATAAAGAAAAATATAAAATATATTTTCTTTAAAACCTTTTTTAAAAAAGCTAAAAAATACAGATTTCTTAAAACCTTTTCTTTTTTATTAAAACCAAAAAAATTGAAAAAAGAAAAAAACTAAGAAGGTAAAATTCCTCTCTTTTAGCAATTTTTTTGGCCTATATGTTCAAAATTTTTAAAGCCCACCCGTTGACAGAAGAATATGGCTATCAATCCACTCGGTCTCGTAGGCCCAAAACCCTATAATGCCGGTAGGCCCAGGAATGGCCCACTACTCGCAATGTCCTAACATCCTAGGAAGCTAACGAAATACAGGCCTCCACCAAAGAACATGGCATAAGGTCTCTCTAAGAATACTCCCATCGTAAGGATTAACCAAGCCCATCAGCTTGGTTAGCGACTAGCTTGACCATACTTCGTGGAGTTACAGCTCCCCAGCTCGGGTACCTATACCTGGTCAGCTGCTAGAAGGAAATCCATCCTTTATGACCTTAAACACTATAAATGTGCCCTCTGGCTTAGAGCAAGAAAGAGAGCAATTTTCCACTCTACTATAGATATATTACTCTTAACCATAGACTGGCCTAAGCATCGAAGTGGCTGCACCGAGCAACTTTCTTTGCGTTTGCAGGGGATAGCTCTACTGGCTCAAATCAACTCATGTAACACCACTAAAAGCCTAGATAACCGTTTAAAATAAGGAGCAATTTTGGTCATGCAGTCAAGAAATAGTAAAGCCCCCAGAGTCACATTATGATTTTCATGCAGATCAATGGATGAACTAGAAATTAAACCATTATTTGATTTTTAGTTCACCTCTCATTTTTCGACTTTTGCTGGTAGAGATTCCAAGTCTAATCATTTCCAAAAAAACTAACCTTTTTACCAAAAAAAAAAAACCTATTGGTTCCTTATCGAGTGTTCCATATTAAGTAGATGGGTTTAATACGTTTGGAATCTTGAGGAAGATAGGAGCTAAATCCGTGCTTCATAGAACCTTATAGACCACTTCATTCAAACCACTTTACTTTGGCTTAGGCTATGGGTCTACCATGTCATTATATAATTTTCATTAGTTGGAATAACATGAAAAGGATGATTTAGAGGGAAAAAAAAGGGTAAGAAGGAGGAGTAGACAATCTTAATGAGCTTAAAAGCTCTACCAACAAGTAAAAGAGATATTAAACATCAATCCCCACTATTTTTATGAGAAAATTTGCATTCCTCACTCTAAATACTTGTTTGATCTTTTGAGATGATAAACTAGTAGCATGGTGGATTTTCTCTTAATTTCATTTTTTTTACTAAATTTTGATTAAATTGGTATCTACAAAGTTTAACCATCAATTTTGTTCATTAGATTACATATACAATTGAAGGCTAAAATGAGTCATCTTATTAAAAAACCCTTTTTGGGTTCTTTTCGAATCTAAGGTCATTGAAAGACTTTCTATATCTATAAGTTTGCATGAGAAAGGTTAAAGGAGCATCTACTAGCTCAGTAGTCTTTACTTCAAGCCAACCCCATGTTAGATCTCTCTTAACATCCCAAAATCTATGGACTTTCCTCTTTAAATCTTATCACTTTAGCTCATAAAATCAAACTCAACTTATTATTAAGCTTAAACTCTACAAATCAAATTGAACATGCACAAGGAGCATGTTTGCATCATTAGATAAACAAGTACAACTAAAGCAGATATTGGAGAAAAGTGAATAAGATAAAAAAGGATAAAATATAAGGACACCTAATTTAAAGGATACATATTAGTATTATGTGGACACCCCTTGTTACAGGTGGTGATTCGCTAATAGAGAAAGTGCTTGAGCAAAATGGACCTATACACACAGCACACGGTTAGTGGTGTGCCAGGAGATTGTTCGATATGATCACTCCAATGCTTAAGTGAACTTGTGAGCTCGAGAGAGTAGAGGTAGTGTAAGATAAGATAACATAAGATGGTCATACTTGTTAAATGAAAGCCTATTTATAATTTTTGGTTATACCCTAACTAGAGGGCCCATAGGATCTTGTTCCATATAGACTTCAGCCTATAGTGAGATAAAATGATCTTAAACTTGAGGTGATCGCTACTCGAGGTGGAGGTGGTTGAGTTTGAAGTTATTTCAAGGGAGGTTAAAGTAAGATGCGGATGCATCGTCCACAATGAGTAAAGTTGGGGGCAATGGTAGCAATGAATTAAGGAGCTAGTTAGACTGGAGTTCTTATGGAGCTTCATCACAAGGCCCTAGTCCTCTTGTGGGTGAGATCCTTATGGGCTAGGGCCTTTGTAGGGCTTTTTTATCAAAGCATTTGTGAGACTATTCATAGGCTTGCTTGCCTATTGAGTCGATGTTGGGCTTACTAGGCAAATGACTTGGAAAGAATAAAAAAAGGAAAAGATAAGTTAGCTGATATTTTCTATTAATTTGGATTTATCCATATTTTTTAAAAATCCAAACCATAAGTTGCAATAAAACTAGAGTACTAATAATTTATTTACATCAACAAGAGTTGCATGGTTCGTTTTGCACTATTATAAAACTAGCCAGTAATTCATTTACACACATAACTAAGAGTAACATGAACATAACATATAAAAAAAAAAAGGAAAAAAAGAAGTCAATTCTACGTGATTAAACAAATTAATTCCATATATTGATTACTTAATTTAATAAAATTAAATCGCATAAAATTTAAACAAGAAGTAAAATATACATATGCATTTGAAAAACTTATAAAATTAAGGTCAAAATCATTAAGAGGAAGGAGCATTTTCAATAATCGAGTAAAAGAAGATTTTACTTATTTTTTCCAACACCCTTCATTAAAGATATACCACATAAGAAAGTGAGACCGTTATAATACCACAATCTTATTTAGCACACCTCAATAAGTGTTCTAAACCACCTATCTTTTTTATTTTTATTTTTTAATTCTTAAAAAATTGACAAGCACTAAAATCATTGAAACAACTCCTGCTGCTCTCAAATGGACCCCAGTTTTTACGTTTCCTTAATATACTTATGTATACTTTTTCTTGTTAAAAGTTTATATGTAATTTTAAATTTATGAATTAAATAATCTATTTGTGGAAATATTTTCTTCAATCATGGTATGGTTAAATTCTCTAGTTTTTATCGCGACTTTTGGGTTGGATCTTTAAATAATACAGGCAAATCCATATCAATAAATATATATGAGTTGACTTTCTTTTTTCTTCTTTTTTTTTTTTTCCAAGTAAGATAAATAGTGGAATCCACATTTCTACCCGGGGTGCAGTATTAGATTTTCTAAATAAGGAATGTTGATGTAATATGAAATAAATTGTATGATTATCGACTCACTTAAATAAAAAATTACATAAAATTAATTATCAAAATACTAATGTAAAATTGTATCTATAGGACATAATTCTATTATTAACATATTAGTCATATATATAAATGTGACTCACGTGTTAATACATAAATAGTATCTTAGAAATGTGATTAACTAACACACCATATAATTATAATGAGTAAATTGGTGAATTGCATTTCTAAGATACAATTTATTAAGGAAATAGGTAAATTGCATTTTGAAAATCCGATTTAACATTATATAACTTTTATTAAATTGCATCTTAAAAAGACAACCATTTAGTAAAATTATAAGTCATATGTTGAACATGTGATCTAACATTTGTTATTTTGTAATTAAAATCATCTTATTTATATTTAGGGATTTTTTTTTTAAGAAAAAGTTTGTTGATCATTTTTCACCCATGTAATATATGTAGTTTAAAAAGGGTGTCACCATATTTTACCTTAAAAAGAAATATTATGTTGAAAAAAGATAGGGAAAATTACATTACAAGGTCACAATATTTAGGAGTAAGTTCATTTTAGGTCATAACATTTCAAAAATTTCAAAGAAGTTAAACATTTAGTGAATAAGTTCATTTTATCTTACAACGTTTGGGGTAAGTTCATTTTAAGTTATAACGTTTAGAGAAGTGGAACAATTGATGTTACTATTAACACGTATCAACAATAAAAATATTTAAGTAAAATTCAAGAAACCCTTCTTTTAAGGTCCTATTTAGGGGTATTCACGGTTCCGTTAACCGGTCCGTGGCCCCATTTTTTTATCATAACTGTAATAATCGGATTTTCAATATTCTGATCCTAAACCGATCCATTATAAATGGTTAACCACCTTTAATGGTTAACCATTTTTTTCGGTTTTTTTTTTTTTTTTTTTTTCGTTTTAACCGTTTAAGATAATGGTTATACAAATTTTGCAGTTAACTATATTTTTCAATATTTTCGTAAAAAAAATTTAGTATTTTTTGTATAATTATATTAAAAACTATAAATTAAGAATGTGAGACCTGTAAAATAATTATTAATATATATCAGTGCTATCAAGAAAATCATCATAATAGCCTTTTACTCAGGTATTCTTATCAACCTTTATCAATTGAGCTCAATACAAAATCTCAATCAAACACCACCATTCCAATTTTCAAATATATATGCATTTGTTTTTTCTTATCTAAATCATTCATTTTAACATAATTCATATTGATAACACTAAAAATATATATGGGTATATTATAAATTATATATATTTATAATTACATATAGGTTAACCGAATCCATCGGTTTCTAGAATCTAAAAATCGAAACCGAAAAAATTAAAAATGCTAATCCTAAACCGAAACCGATGGATTCGTTAACCCTTTTTTTTTGGATTGGTTTCTTGGTTTTGCTTCGATTATCCTAAACATTCTGTTTTTTTGCACACCCCTAGTCCTATTGACATGTATTATAGGAGAAATACTTAATTAAATCTCATAAGATACTTTTCCAAACGTTATGACCTATTTTGAACTTTTCGAAACGTTATGACTTAAAATGAATTTATCCTAAATGGTTGTGACCTTCTGATATAATTTATCCAAAATAGATATTGACAAAATATAATATTAGCAATAAAAAGAGCTTGGCCAAAGAAGGAATATGAAATAAAAGGAAAGTCACATTAAAATAAAATCGGAAGATACATAAATTAATTTTTGTTTCTTATGTAAATCTTGAAATTGTCTTTTATATCTCCATATTGCTTAATTTTATTCCTTTCTTTCTTTCTTTTTTTTTTTTTTCCGTTATTACACCAATAAGAGATAGGAGATTGAACCTCGATCATCTAATAATACAACTGGATTGACTGTTATAAGGTTTTCAAATCGTCTGATTTGGTAAAAACCCTACATGGTTCAAACTTATAGGGTTTTAGCGCGGATTTAGATATAGAATAAAAACCTTATAGAATCAAAGGGTGGGATCCAGATTCTAAAAAACACCTAATGGATATCCGGCCCGAATGCCTGATCCGATAATAATATTAAAAAACTAATAAAAACATTTGCAAAAGAGCTTAAAATTGAGCATTTTCTAGACTTATAATCATATTAACCAGCCAATTCAGAACCCATTATAGTGGGGAGAAAGTCCCCAGTCTGCTCGAGTCCTTTCGGCAGCACGTCTATACTAATTGCTGTTCTATCGTCCCAGTAATGGATCAAAATTATGCAACTTGAAATCAGTCCATAAACCAATATTAAAATGTAATTCTTAACCCTACCTGTAACAAATTCTGAGAATAAAAGGGAGAATTTGAAAAAAAAAAAAATTTGAGTTACAGGTAAATTTCATAAAATAAATTTAGATATACTATAAAAACCTTATATGGTTATAGGATTTGATTTAGTATATTATAGGATAGTAGGCTAGATATCGAGTTTATATAATTTATTTGAAACCTGATCTAATTACATCTCTAATCTCATTTTTCTTGGAAGACCAATGATAATCTCACTAGATTATAAAGCTATTCATGCTCTAATTTTGTTCTATCTAACTTTTTTATTCCTTTGTCCATCTATGTATCATTTTAGCTTTGTTTATCTATTTATTTAAAACTAAGAAATGAAATAGATAACTTCGGGAGCCATATCTCACTACAAAATTAACAAAATTGAATATTAAAAAGAAAATAGGACCACAAATGAGCAAATATCAGATAGTAATGCAATCATTAACAATAAATTGGAGCAGTATAAATACTGCACTTACACAATCTTAATAGCAGCAAGGAAAAAGAAAAATGCGAAAGAAAGGATGGTGTGACGACTTTTTCACATTTTTTATGTCAGGAAATTTCGTGGTTCCGTAATTAATTTTGATAAGATTGATCCCGTTATTATCCAAAGGCTCACTACATACTCAATCACTAAAATAGTTAATATTTTAATTACTACATTTATTTTAGCTTTTGGATAGTTGACTATATCCCATTAACGGGATCATAGAATTTTTTGAAAATTCTATGATATTATCGTTAATTTTAATAGTATCGATCTTACCAACTATTTAACAATTTATATTCATATCTAATTATGATTGCACTATTAAAATAGTTAATATACCAATTATATGACACAAATATAGTTATTGGTATATTAACTATTTTGATGGTGCAATCACAATTAGATCATAGTTGTGTAAGTAAAAATTAATGATAGACCATAGAATTTTTCAATCATTTTTTCTTTCTTTTACTACTTGATTTTGCAGTTAAATTTTTTTTATGAGTTTTTGTTCTTTCAGTGGGCTACATTAATGACATTAATTATGATTTTGACTAGAATATCTTTCAATCTCCTTTTTTTTTTTTTTTTTTACTAGTTGTCATCATACAATACATTAAAGTTATTTTGCTAGTTGTACAAATGCCAATTACCATAATTTTGTCAGTGTACATTAATACACATATTTACTATAGTTTGACAGTATATGTCTAGTTATCATCATAATACAATCAAACTTTGATAAATATATGTATTAATGTACCTGTTGACATCTCTTATTAGTTTCGATGGTAACAAAACTAATCAAATGTTTCTAATATATTTGTCAAGTGTGAAAAAACAATAAAGTATAAAAGCAACATTCTTAAATTTGAATATATACAAAGTTTTCAAATTTTGGATATCAAAATCTTGATACTAGAATCTAAATTGGACGAATGGATTTTTTATGGTTATATCAGTAAAAGATATTGAAGACCTAGCTTCACGAATAAAAGATATAAGTGAAATATATTTGATTGCTTCACTAAATTAAGAATTAATTCGAAGGAGATAAATTCTATAATACTCGAAATTATTTTTATTTTGGTAGAATTAATTTTTTTTAAGGTTGATATAAACTTGATAATATTTGATTTGGCTAGTAATAAAAAATTGAAGATGTGTTCTAGAAATATTTTGAAGACAGAGCATGAACTTGAAACGTGTTCCAAGTTTTCAAAATTGCAAGATATCAACAAGAATATACATTGTCTTATTGCCAAGATTTGAAGTAGCTTCATATAGATAAGGAAAATAGTAAATATTGGTTGTGTGAGAAAGGTTTACAAGCCTTCTATTATTGGAAAGTGCTGAATTGTGCTCACTCAAACTTAAAGAAAGTGCTATAAGAAGCTTTGTTGAGAACCTACTTGGCACTTACAATCAGAAGCGAATTTGCAATCTCTATTACATTGATTTTAGAGGATTTTACAAGGTGTAACTCCTTCTTGTTATTGTTATTGTTATTATTGTAAACTATCTCTATATAGTTGTGATAGCGAAAAGTTGACAAAAACTGTCGTAGAGTTATGTTAGCTCATATTAAGATAAAAAGATGGTGTAGTTGGTTGCATTGCATGGGAAAGCAAGACTCTTTACGTCTTAATCAAGTTTCTTTGATTAGATTAGTAGAATAACCAGTATGAATGATTGGTATCTGAACATGAAGCTGAAAGAGTGGATTGATATACAAGGCGGAATCAGTATACACCCTTACACATTTCTCTCAAACTCTATTTTTATTTAAATTCTGCAATTTATTTTATATTCTAATAATTCTGTTATTGTCTAATAAATATTTAGAATCCTAAGTTATTATTTGTAAAGAGATAGATTTTAAGCTTTCTTAATTAAGCAATCATGAAGTATTGTAAACTGTTTCCAAATTAAAAAAAAAAAAAGTTACCTTAAGAACCAAACAAAAACTGTTTTCGTGAAAGATGTTTTCAATATATAAGGTTTTATTTCAAAATCTCATCAAAATGTTTTGGAAAAAGATTTAAAATTCACCCGTTCACCCCTCCCCGTCAAAATTGGTTAGTTACTTTTAAAACCATCTAAATGTTGCTAATATATGTAATCATTCATGTAATTATCACTTAATTAATATTTTTTCACACATATGATGTTATAAAATTTGCACGGTGGTCACAACATGCAAGTGTGTGCTTACTATATATTTCTTTGTTGTTTCTTTTTTATAAATTAATCATTTAAGTTTCTTAATATTATTTTTATATGACCATTTCAACTAGATTCATATATTTATATATATATATATTTAAGTTTTATTAATATTTTATACAAACTAAAGTAGTAAAATACAATCAATGAATTTTATTTTTATTTTTTTTTTAAAAGATCTAGAATTCAATTGATCAATTTTTATATAAAAGGCATTTGCAATTTCTTCATCAAAGTGGACTTAGTTGATGATGTGGATACTCTTGACTCCACTTGACCATTTATAGCGAAAAATCATAAGACGAAGGATGGAAGGGTGTGGCAATGACTTGTCCATCAATTGCAATAGATATTCCATAGTTATTGTGAAACCGAGAGCTGAAAGCCTAGTGTGTAAAAAAGCAGCAATCTTTCACTTTTTTCATGGACCTCCATTGAAATTACATGGTGTTTTGCTTTCTCTGAAGCAATGGACATGGTCTTTTCTTCTCAATCATGCTCCTTTTCACTTCCCAACATAACCACCACTCCACCACTCATTCCTACTGCTAACACCAAACCCTTCCCAGCTCTACACTTTCGCCGCAAACCACCACTCCGTTGTAAGGCAACCGCAACCCATCAGGTTTCTTCTTTTCTCTTATCCATTTTCTTTTGCTTTTGATTGAGTTTGCTTCTGTTCTCCGTATAATGAGATTGTTTGTTTCATCGTGGTTTTTGGAATCAGATATATGTTTCTTAGGGTTTAAGAGTAAGAATCGGAGATGGAATTTTGGATAAGTGAGGAATTGAGAGCCGAAAAATTCGGGAAATTGAGTGTTTTCAGTAGTCTTGTCGTTATCTAAATTGGATTGGGTTCTGGACAAGTAAAATTCTACACTTCCAGAATAGGCTGCCTTTGTTTACCAGAGCAGAATTATCATAAGGAATATCTATTCTGTGTAAGATTAAATAATCAAGAAATTCTTATACGGTTCCTTTTAAAATGCAACTTTTTTTCCCACCCAAATATACCCCCCAACTCATAAAATAAAATACACTGTTGCAATTGCTAAATGTAGCATCAGAGAATCTAAGTATTATAATAATTATGTGGTCAAACAAGCCCGTGGATGTAAAGTACAATAAGTGCCGACTGAAATGTGGATTCAGAAACAAGTTATTGGCATTTAGTGCTGATGCTTGATTGCTTTAATTTTTCTGAATGTGATCAAAGTTGGAATATCAGGTTACTGTTAGTGATTGGCTTTCTTTTTTTTCTAGTGAGTGGTGAGTGGTGTTGTGAGGTTCTTGTTATTGAATTGGATATGCTGCCTATGGTCCTGTAAATGGTAGCGGTGTTTCATGTTTATATTTCCAATTGGTGGTCTCGATGACGTTGATCTGCAGTTTTCTTCAATGATGATGAATTTATGTGGTTCTGACTTAAGTCAGACCAATTGAACGATCATCCGATTCAACCTTAGCAACACTAGCTTTAGGTACTATTAATGGCCATTAAGCAACGGATGTAATTTTATCTACCTGCGGAAAGGCTCTTCCTTCTGGTGATTCTTGCACTATCTTTATTTATCTTATTGTTTCAATTCTATGACTTGAGAGCTTGCATGTCCTCTGGTGTTTAGTTTTTGTTTACATGTCTAGTGGAGTTGGTGGATGCTAATTTTAGTAACAGGTTTCCTTTGCTTTGACCTTTGAATTCAAGACAGCTGAACTTGAGCTGGAGAATCACAAACATAATCTTTTAAGAGCTGTTCAGGATACACAACGGGGCTTTGTTACAAATTCTGACCAGCGCTCTCATATTGAGGAAGCTATGGTATGGTAACTTTTTCAGTCTTCACAAGTTTAGCTGCTGTGTTCTTACATTATTTTCCATGGATTCAGCCACGTTTTTTCCCCCCCTTCTGCTTCAAGAAAAATCCATTAAAGCAAAATGAAGGGTTGGATAATACTATTTTCAGATCACTTGTAAAAACAACAGGTGATAGTGGAGGGATATTCTTCGGGTGCACCAATAGATCTGGTAAAGTTGGATGGGACATGGAGGCTGCAATATACATCTGCACCAGATGTCCTGATTCTTTTTGAATCAGCTGCAAGATTCCCATTCTTTCAGGTACTTCAAACATGAAAACTGCAGTAGTGGATCTTTTTGTTGAACAATAAAAGATCTTTGCTGCTTGGTTCAATTGTGAATATGGTCTTTGCTCCCATTCGTGCTTTAAACCCAGAGATGTTCATTATTTCATTCTGATTTGTGTGATTATGCAGAGAATGATTGTGGGAAGTCTTTCCTGGCTTGACACTTTTGATGTTGACGATGATAACAACTTTTTACCTGTCCTTTTCTTTTCCTCAATAAATTACTGATCGAAAGTTGTTCAGACATCTTTATAAGCAATTGAATGTACTTTCTTTTTCTTTTTCTCCTGCAAATTCTTTTTTATTTGGGTTTGGGTGTTTTAGGTTGGACCAATCTTCCAAAAGTTTGAGTGCCGGGAGCAGTCTAATGGTGGTGTGTCCTTAATGTTGTTCAGTGGAGCATTCCAACTTTGCTCGAGGTGCACTTCTTGTTCTGCTGTTTTTCCCTCATTGGAGAAATATTTCTACTTTTTGCCCATCTAGGTCGTCATTTTCATTTTCAGTAACTGTGCAGTCAATGATTGGTGCATGACAGTTTGCAATACTTTTATTGCTCTTGCATGTGTAAATTTCTCTACCCATAATAGGCACATTAGCTAATTGACCCAGAAAGACTTGCCAAAAGATGGAGTTTAAGGAATGTTTGAGCAATTTATTGGAGCATTGCTTTGGAAGAACTTTTAAAGGCCCATAAAAGAGAAGACGTTGGTTGCTTGAATATTCTTATGTCCAAAATTACCCTGAATATTCACTTCTCTTTAGCACCTTGTGATGACTGGAAATTCATCTTGATACGCTGTTTCAGCTTCAATGACCTACTTGCTTCACATTTAAATGTCTTCCGCCAAAGAAAATTAAAGTATATCAACTGCTCATGGAGAAAGTATCTGATATTATTCCAAAAGAAATAATTCATCTGCAGTTGCACACATACACTTCATTATAGGTATCATTGCACTTGTTAATATGTTTCAACAGCGTACAATTTTTAAGAGATAGAAATCTTCAGATAAAACATGTCTTACTAATTCTTTAAAATAAATAAATAAGTAAATAAATACAAATTACATCAAAATAATTGCAAGATAACCAATGCTAAATTGCATCTAAAATATGTGATTTATATGTTAGCATGTGAATTTCATAAACAAAATGCAATTTAGTGTTTTATGTACAAGTATATAAGTCAGATGTCATACATGCAATTTATGTGTGGTCACGGTGTTTACATGCAACTAGAGTCGTCCGTCTGACATGTGAATTGCTTGTAAAATGAAAATCCTGTCTAATAGATGCGATTTTGTGTTGGTACTTTGGCATTATTTCCATATAATTTTATTTACATAATTGTTATTTATCGGATTGGCAATCAAACAATTTCTTTATAAATACTTAGTCTTCATGCCATAATGTTAGGGTAAAGCTCTGTCAAAGAGAACTGTTTAGTGCAGGAAGAAAGCTTTTACTATTTGTTGAAAGTCCATGTAGACAAATATTTACTGTTGTCTCTTGCTCAACAGGAAGAGACTGGAGCAACTCTGCTTGTTTCAGCTAATTTCTCTGTAATTTCTCCACGTAACATCTATCTCAATTTTAAAAAGGTGAGGTTCCTGGTCCCTTTTTTATTTTTTTTTAATAATTTTTTCCTTCAACATATCAAGGAAGGTTTTTTGCATACCTTTTTAATGCTACACTTCTCTATATTCAGCTGACTGAGGGAACCTTTTGTTCAGCCTCCATATTTGATTGTATATTGCCAAATTTTTACATTCTACACACGTTATAATTCTGCAGGTTTCAGGTGGTTGCCTTTTACCTTAACATATGAGCTTTTAGAATATGTGGTTATTTCATGAAAGGACGTTCTGTTTTGTTAATTTCACGAGAGCATAGTACAACCTCATTTAAAGTTTTAATGTATACGTGCAGATTACATTTCAAAATTTAAAGATCAGCCAAGATTTGCAAGCTTTGATTGCTCCAGCCATACTACCCCGTACCTTTATAAACCTACAGGTAAAAACTGAATGGCTAAGCACCTTTCCATGAATTTCTTGATGGGCTTCTCGCATTTCACCTCAGAATACTAAACAGAAGGGAGGACAAACTTTTCACATGTTAATTTATTCTTGGAACATAATATGCTTTGTCTGTGTTTGGCAAACTTTCAAAAGGTGGAATGTTATGGAAAGCTAATGAAAAGAAAAAAGAGAAAAAAAGAAAGAAATCAAATGAGAATAAATTTTCATATTTGTTTGGATATGAAAAGTGAAAATGGAAGGAAATGACTGAAAACAAAATAATAGAATGACTTTAATGATTCTGAGGGTTTTTTAGTAATTTTAAGAGTTTTTTTTTTTCCCTTTTCTCTTGCTTTTCATCCCAATTTTGGAAAAAAGGCAAGGGACTTGTGTTTTTTTTCCATTTCCCTTGAATACATTTTTCCACGTCAACAAAAATACCAACACACAAACATTCACCCCATTTCTCTTTGCTTTCTTTTGATTTCATTAAATTTCTACCTCCCGAACAGTGTTAATCTGGAATAGAACAGAACATAAACTTGAGCTATCTTGCTTGTATGAGATGGACTATTATGCTGTCTGCCCAAAATGGATTATTTTTTCATTCCTTTTGCAATGCAACTCACTACTCAAAGTCTCACATGGGGGAAAGAATGGTGAAGATATGTGGATACTCTGATTATAGCAAGAAAAAAAAAAAAAAAAAATAGCAAATGGACTTTGGATAAATATTAGAAAACAGATCCAAATAAAACATAATTCGTCTCTACATGCATAAATTATTGAAGGGGTTTGAAAGATTGCTCCTTTGCAGATTTTGCAGTTCATACGTTCTTTCAAGGCACAGTTTCGTGTAAGCAGTGATCCGAGCAGGTATGGTGCTCTCATTCACTGTCAGTGTAATAGATAATGTGACTCATCATCATGCCTGTGAATGAGGAAATCCATGTTACTGCAGGCGGTCCGTTGGAGGTTTATATTACCTCTCATATTTGGACAACAACATGCTATTGGGCAGAGCAGTTGGAGGTGGAGGAGTTTTTGTATTTACTAGAGCCCAGCCTTTTGATTCATGAGCTATGAGGGGATTTTTAATATTATATATTTATAGAAGTAATAGATTTATCTAAAGGTTTATCACAGTTATATCAATAATATATATATTCATAAATTATTTTAAATATGGCATAATTACTATAGTTTAATTTGAAATATTGATGTTAAATATAGCTATTGGTGTTTTTTTTTTTAATATATTTTTATGTGAAATAATACGAAATTGGAAGAATTCCAATTCTTGATGGATTCATAAAATTATGTCATTTTCTATTAAATCATGTAAAGTTGAACTCCAATCATTTTTTACTCAAATGGCGCACTAGAAAAATATTGGTTTTATATGACCATCAATGATCTTTTTGCATTTTTTCATAGGGAAAATATAATGGTAATATAAATCACGCGGACATTACACGTCGTATGCAATACCCATGGAATCCTTCCTTTCTTTCTTCTTTTCTTTTTTTTTTGTTTTTTCTCTTACGAGTACTGTATAATTCAAAAGAGTTAAAACTCTTCGTTATGTAAAGATCGAAACTTCTGCAGTTTTTCATTCAATCGACATGTTTGATGTCTCCTGAATTAATTTTCAATATTATATATCATTTGCCTTGATAGTTGAATATGGGCGGAATGCTGAGATAGCGATTGCTCGCTGGAAAAGTGATGTGATCTGCTTCTTTTTCATATTTTAGTACTATAATTGCTATGCAATTAGAAAATTTATTCTAGAGTTTGGAGAGAGTAGTGAGGATTGATCTAAACAATGATACCATGTAATAGATTTATCTAGGGTATTTGATAGAGTTTTGTCAAAAGAAAAAGTAAAAAATATATGGAGTTTTGTGTATACATATGTATGTATGTATCTCACGGTCAACTGCCTCAAACAGCGTCTTCCATTCCTACCAGTCAACACTGCTGCAGAACTTCATGTATGCACCTAGAACTTTGTGGGGTTGCCCGACATGGAAGAATTTTCTACTCTGGTAATTACAAGATTTATCTAGGAGCATAGAGAGAATACGGTGAGAAATGGCTTGACAATTATTATATAATATTTATCTAGGGTATTTAATGAATATTGTCAAAAGAAAAAAAAAAAAAAAAACAGTATGGAGCCTAAATGGCATATGATATATATGTGTATGTATACATAGTTGATGACTCCCCTGCAATGCGGGTTGTGTGTGTATCATTGAGCAATAGTGCTAGGCTTATTCAACTTCTGATTCACTGGAATGAAAATAGGATGATGGAAAGGAATAATAATTTTTTTTTATTTTATCATTAGGGTAATTTTAGAATATATATATATATATATATTTTGTTAGGAATAATCATTCTTTTAGTATAGAGAAGGAATAAATATTTCTTATTTATTCCATATTTTATGGAATGGATATCTTTTCAATAGAAAATTTTGCATACCAAATGGAGGAATAAAGATTTCATGGTAATAAAAGTGAGATACTAATTCTATTCCAATAAATCAAACGTATTGTTTAGTATACACAACTTTAAGACAACCTGCTTAATGGAGTCGGGTCTTAAAATAATCGTGAGGTTGTACTCGTCAAGGCTTTTTTTAGGATCATCATCGCCGTCGGACTAGCTAATTTTCAAGGCATAGCTGTACATCCATGCATTTCAACTTCTTTCTGGGTGGACCATACTCTTATATATCAGGCTATTCCAAAAGACAATGTAAACAAGTACAAGCTCAATAGTTACCTTGAAATAATACGTATAAACACAATTTGCACCTATGTTATTCCATCATAAGTCGTTTTGGAGGATATACATTAGCTCAAGTATATCAATATTATTGTTATCATTTAGTTGTGATTCGTTATTGGACATGTGTGAGAAGACTAAAAGTAGGATGAAGAAAAAAACAGCACTAGAAACATCAAATTGGCAATGAAATCATTATATTTTTCTTTATGCACTTGACACCAACAAAAATTTTAAATCATGCTATTAGAAAAACTTCCATGTCAAGCCATCACCCACTTCCCAATGAACAGAAACCGAACAAAGGGTCGAATTCTCAACAACTTTCTCCAGACCCAACATCAGCTTGAGGGCGCTTGTAAAGGCCAGAAAGCTAGAGCCCTTAAGGAAATACTTATTGAACCAACTAATTGAAACACCCCAGAAATCTCCTTGGATTAATTGTCACATTGCAATTAATAGTTCTTGAGGGAATTGAAAAGGCTAGCATTATAATCATATCCGTTCGAATCCCCATGTTGGCCAAAATTTTCTAAAACACTACTCTACACTCTGGCTACCCTACACCATGGCACATGGCCCCCCACGCGAAAATTTTAATAATACACAATAGACAAAACGTTCTTGCAAGAAAAGCCCTTGCACTTTGATCACGACTAATTCAAGGTATTTGTAAATCAACTACAATTTCATATTATAGCAATAGAAAAATATAATCTCTTCCAATTCATATGCCGATAAACATTAAAATCTCTCTCAACTATACAAATAAGAACTTGAGCTTTCAGAATTCTAAAACTTAAAAGAGATGATGTGGGGCAGATCAAAACTCTGTCTAGCATGGCCATGGTGAGGAATACTCTTTTGTCTCATCCAGAATCATGTTGCCCCACATTTAATTTGATTTTTATACAATGTCTAACAACATTTACCTCACCGTGTCTACAAGAACAAAATCACTTGAAGGATTAAACCAGTGAAGTTAATGATGCCTTGTCCTCCTTCTCACCGGTTCCTATTCCTAATCATACGGGGATCAAGGTGGCCAAATGACTCATCCTGAACAATGTATATACAGACCATGTCGATGGTTCAGTACCCAACTATGCTGACCAAAAAAAAAAAAAAAAATCTCACTTGGAATAAATTCTGTTAAATGAAACTTTTCCCATTTGCTGAGAGCATTACATTACCTTTTTCAGGTAATTTTTTTGCTAGTATAGCAATTAGCCTGACTGTCAACAAAGCAAAACCTTCAGACTTGTGTCAGCATGAAAATGCAGTGTCTCATTTCCATTGACAAATTGGCTCAATGTCCATTGGAGAATGAATGGATAAAATCCCTTGGCCACAGCCCGCAACTACATCATCTCTTTTGACAAATTGTTATGCCATCACCTATAGGCACCTGCAAAATCCAAGTTTTAAGGCTCCAGCATGTTCTATAAAAGTTGGCACGATATATAAATCATATCATTTTTCTACCATGCTAATGCTTATTCGGTCATCATCCATTAGTTCCTTGTTGAAACTCCTGATGCTGATGGTCTTTGGATCATTTATCTGCTTTTTAATGTCATATGAGAAATGTCATCATATTAAGAATCAGCAAGTGTAATGGTTACAAGCTTACCATGGGGTCAGCAACTTTTCCATGCCAAAGGACATTGTCAACAACAATTAGGCCTCCTTTTCGCACCTGAAACGAGAGATCAATTTCCTCATCCTTTCAATTTTATTAACTCCATAAAAGATCAAATAGGCAGAAGAGAAAAATGAGCTTCTTTTAGTAAAAGCAGATACTCATGAAACAACATGGAGGATGCCCTGAGTCTCAACAAACTATTTTTCCAGGGAAGAGGCATTCCACTTAAACCTCCAGTCTCTTAATGTGCTCTCTTTTCTATCTAGAGCTTCAATGCATAATAGCTGGAATTATCCTACAGATTTTTTAACAAGTTGTGGTAACAAGTTTCAATTAATCTTAGTTTCAAATGCGATTGTCATCTTACTTTTAAATGAAGGCAGAGTAGAAGTTGAATCCCTTTTTGACAAGGTCTGGTCATTATGAAGGTTTACATATGACATCTAAGGGTAAAATGCATGCTGTTGTGTTAAAGTAATGAAAATTGAAAGTTACTTCTCAAGATATTTTTCCTATATAGAACAGCATTAATTGGACTTAAGAAGGTTTATAGCACAAAAGTGGTGTCCTAAAAAGACAAGGGAGATACAGTATAGAGCAGCAGAGTGACATCTCCTTGAAGAATAATTCTGTAATCCCTGATAAAGAAGACTGCTGTCTCCTGGGGTGAAAACACCGTCTCACAAGAGGTTCCTAATTGCTTTGTTTTTCAGCCTTCTATATATAACAAGGTCAAAACAGGTTTTTCTTGGGCCAAACAGTATCATCCTACAAGGAAAGGGAGTGTAATAGGTCCATGCAATTCTGGAATAATAATGACTAAGAGTTGCAAATGCCAGGTAACAATTTTTTGGTTCACCCGAACCTAAATGGCATCAGTTTGTTGATAATGATATAGCAAAATTACACCTTACCAGTCAAACTTCACTAGTTTCCAATAGGCAAACGGTATGTTCATCCTTCCAATTTTACTCAAAAATATGTAAGATAAGTCCCTCAATGTTGCGATTTGAGCTTTCTGGAGGGTAAGTCTACAAAGTCAAGCCTATCAACAATAAGGGTATACACTAATATTCAATGTGGTACATTTATTGTGTAGTGCTTTCAACTGCAATGAACTTTGCCTTGGATGAAAACTATATTTCTGTGGGAAGATCCCTTAAAGTTGGAACAAAACAAAGTTCCATTTGTAAGTATTTTCACAATTAATAACCTCGAATTCTGACTTGTTCCAAAATTTTGGCTAATTTTGTTCCCTCAGTACCTTCCAAAAATTTTTGGGTTTACTAAACTTTTCATTCGAGATAGAAGGGGTAAAAAAATACTTATATACCAGTTTCAGCAGCAATTCAAAATATTCTCGATTCATCCTCTTCTCAGCATCAACAAATGCAAAATCATAGCTGCATAAAACATACACGTACAAACCATGTTACATTGTTCTTTTAAGAAGACATAATTCATGAAGGACTAGAGTGAGTCTAAAAAGGATCTCCCATGGGTGAACAACAGGATAGATTAACCCTTTTGCTATTTTGATAAAAACAAACACAGGATTGATGGACTCTTTATATGCATCAAAGCAGCCACAGCAAACAAAGCTTCCTTATAATTACGAAAGCATCTCTGGAGCATTACTAATCAAATGTACCTGTCAGATTCGCCACTAAGAATAAGAGACTTCAAGGTATCTGCTGCTAGTCCATGTCTCACATCAACCTAAATATAAAAAATTAATTTAAAACAATAAATATGTCAAGAAAATATTTTTTGCATGCCTGCAATTTTCAGCACTTAAATCTCAAAAATCGCATAGACAAAAAGTAGTTTTTCCTACCCACAACTGGTGGCAGACAAGCTATATCAATATGCCAGAAACAGTATAAAGCTACAAAGTCAATAAATATAGGGCACCTTGTGAGCAACCCCAGCCAATTGATAATATTTCTTAGCAATTTCAAGTGATCTGGCATCTCTTTCACAAGCAACTAAACGACCTGATTCAGGAAGGGCGAGTGCAACTGCCAATGAAGAGTATCCCTGTTTTATAATAATAACCAATAAGGGAAAAAATGAAAAACCTAAATTAAAAATGGGAATAAATTGACTGTGCAACAAAAGAGAAAAATATGAGGATAAGTCATTGGCATCCCGGTTGTTGCAGGAAGCTAGAATGAAAGAAAATTCAAATCTTGAGATGGTCACGAAATTCAAGTATCAAATATCTTACGAGCATCATGTGCAGAGAAGGGAAGTTGGTTGATGTCATCAGAAATTGGTTTGTGGAATCAGTAGCTTATAAATCCATTCCCAACAGGTACATCAAGTTCGAGAAATGCATAAGTATTTTTTATCCTTTCTCTCTTCAAATCATAGGTTTCACACATTACAAACAAGAATGATGTCGTCTTAACATAAAAAGTACTACAATTGGCTGACAAACAAAAGAATTAACATCAAAAAGCCATGAAGCAGCACAAAACTAAAAGTACCCTAGGGAACACCTCTAATTTGCAAGTTTTCAATTCAAGAAAATTGAAAATCGAAACAATTGGGATGCTAAAAAACGAACTTGGTGGAGTAATAAGCTGCATTCCCACTAAAAACACCGAACCTCTTGAAAAGGAACAATCTTGAACACTATGTAAGATTGCTGCGCATTCTACTAAGAAATGCAAACTTGCAGAAATGAACACATACAGTATAAACACCAACTTCAATACATCGTTGTGCCCCAAGAACTCGAACAAGCATTGCAAGGAATTGTGCCTGATCAGGAGAAACCTAGGAAAGGGACATAATTGTAAAAGATAAGTTGATTTGATTGTGAAATCACGCATTTAACAAAACAAGCAAAATTCATGATAAATTAAGAAAACTGCTTGACATCCAACCCCTAAATTCACTCATATTCAAAACTCAAACTCAGCACTGCACCGTTTAGTACCTGCATCTGGCTTCCACGCATTGATGCTGTCTCCTCACGAAGTAACCGTAATATCTGCAACAGTAATTAAGACATAAAAAGGAAAGAAAGAAAGAAAACATAACTTCTACTTCAAATTCCCACTTCCCAAACCAATAAAAAATAGACGGCAGTTAAAAATACCTGGGCCTCCCGAACATTGGAGAGGATATAGTCATAGAGTCGAGGAGTTAGGCTTATAACCTCTTTATTTCCGTATCTCTCGTCTTCTATAGCTACTACTTCTTTCTCTGACTGCGGAGAAGGGAAGCACCGGCGTTTTTGGGTGCTATGAAAATGGTGACCTAATTGCGATTGACCAGAGCCAGTAGCACTAATACTAACACTGCCTTTGGGATTAACATGATTATAGGGCAATGACAATGGTAGTTTGGATATCCAGTTGTGATTCCATTGGAGTTGATAGTAAGGTGAAAGCAAGAAGACGCAACGATTCAAACAGCATCGACTTCCCATTAACTTCTTCTTCTTAGCTGTTTATTGCTGCAGTGGGTTGGGTTGGGATGGGGGGTTTGGGTTGAACAAGTGAAGATTGTGATGGACTACGAGGGAAAGCCGAAAAAATGGCTACACAGAGAGCGAATAAAAATAAAACACGAGCCAATATTGTATGGTTATATGGCAATTTCTTTTTTATTTTAATTTTTTTAATTTTTGGGCAATTGTTTTATGGCAATTGATGTGTATATTTTATTTTCATAAAACTACTTTATAAGATTTTTTTTAATACATTTATGCTACTGACATGGCAAATATCCATTTTAATTATAAATAACATCGCAGTCGCTACCTAGATTTTGTCAAAATAAGTAATTAGCCACCCAATTTTTTATTGATTAATTTCATACCTGAGTAAACTAACCTCCACACTCAAACACGCAAACCCTCTCTTTAGAGTTGCAATTTAGACCATCTTGTTTTGTATCGACCATGAAAGGAGGGTAGAACCATACCATTCACCGAAAAGGTTTGTCAAAAACCACTCTCTTATTTATCTACTTGTTTAAGGTGTTCCTACTTTGCAAACGACATCCCTTTTTCAACATGAAAACCTTAAATCTGAAAATTGGTTGACGTGTTGCGTTTGCTATGACTTTGTGCTCCAATCATATTATCCATCGATTGTTCATGTTTGATGACGATTCGAAGCATTTGTTTTAAGTGGGAAGGATGATGTGATGCCACTTGTCATGACGTGAAGCGATTCCACTCTCTCTTGCATATGGAATCTCTATTGCATTTGTTAGCTATTTTCATAATTTTAGGCACGACTACCTGCACATTGGGTGAGATCATGTCTTTCAACCATAACCTTAGGCTAAAACAATTGACCAGCTTGTGTAATTACATAATTCTTGTCTGTAGAATTTTTATTTCGTTAAAATAATAGTAGTATTGATCATGAGATCGAATTTTGCAACATGGCAAAGTTAGCAGATGCGTCCACAACCTCATCGATTTGATCGGCTACCACTAGCTATGGTCCTATGCTTTACAAGTGCGGATTGAAAGTAAGACTGTTTATTGCTAGGATGGAGATGAACCATAAGAGTCTTTTTTATGGTTGTCCACGCTACAAAACAGTAAGGATCATAGTTGGAATTCTTAACATGGATAGCCAAATGTATGTGCCATATAGATGCATGAGTATTGAATCAATGTTTTCATGTTTCTGCTCTCTGTTTTTGTCTTACAGGATAAGGGGTGCAACTACTTATGCTAGGTCCATTATAGCGTGGGTAGTGACTATGTTGTTGCTAAAGCTCTTAACGCTAAATGAATAAGGTATCGGTTGGTGGCGTTAAAGCTAGAAGAGATGAGGGAGGAAAGATGCCGATTGTGGGAAGAGACGACACCACTCAAGGAGATTGTTCATGGTAACGGGGATCGAAGTACACAATGATAGGGTCAATGAAGCTAGAATAAGGTAGCAATAATTTCACTTAGATGAATATCAACAAATACATGCTTATAGGGATTGTGATGTGTTGGACCATTAGTAGTTAATGATGCCATGGATTGCGAGTGTTGTAGATTTGTTGCTATGTTTTCATTTTGTTCCTTTGTTAGCTTGAAGGAATGTTCACTGTACTAATGTATTTATTGACTTGTGATTGTCTTAGATGTTTTGAAATGTGAATGGAAAGACTCCTTTTTTGGTTCCAGATTTGAATTGACTATTAACTACCTAAGCGTTGAACAACTACCTCAATTGTCCTTCTTCTTTGTGTTCTCTTCTGTTTTCTACCCATATGTTGTCCTTCTTCTTTGTGCTCTCCTATGTTTTCTGTCCATATGTTGTAATTACTAGGTTCGTCGAGCATATTGCATTAATGTCCTTAAATGTTCTATCCATGTGATTGCTTTTGCTAGGTGGAAGGAGGGCATTCCCATTGACAATTCTATCAATGGCCTTGGCATTAACTTTTGTACATACTTGACATTAAAGTACATTTACTGAAATACTTAAACCTTCATCTAAGCTAGAAATTAAGTTTAGATAGATTAAATAAGTTAAATGAATTATAGGAAATAATTAGACAAGTTGACATAATTAGATTAGTAATTAATTAAGTTGAAATTTGAGATTTCAATTCTTAAACCTCTAAACACGTTGTTGAAATGTTTGCTGAATCCCTAAACCATTAAACTTTAGCCTAAATTCTAATTTCTTAATTTTTATAAAATTTGAGTTCATTTGCTCATATCAAAGTATCAGTTCTTAAAACCGAACTCAAATTAAATATCAATTTGATCTAAATTAAATTCCTAAATTAAGTTATTATTTTAAGTTCTTAATTTCTAACGTAATGGTTTTGAAATCATTTCCTAAATATTTCTAGAACTAAAGATATTGATATGAAAGTTCTAAATCCGATACTCTTATTTTAAAATATCCCAATTTTAACCTTATTTTTCCTTTTATTCTTTTGCTCCCCTGCCTCTTTATTATTTTCCTATTTTTCCTTTCAAATTCGTTTCTTTCTCTCTCTCATTTCTTTCTCTTTTCTTTCTCTCCTTTTATCTCTTCAATCTCTCAAATTCTTCTATATAAATCTCAAATTCAATAAGGAATAAAAAAGAAATCAAGTGAAAGATGAGATAGGAGAAGAGGAACTCAAAGTTAGAAGAAGCCCCCATAAGAAGAAGAAGAAGAAAGAAGAATGAGAGATAAGTTTTGCTTTTCTTTGTTTTCATTATTATTTATTTTGTATTAGTTTTTGTATATGTTTGTATGTGTTGAATTATTGATGGATGCATGTGGAGTTGTTGAGGAAGATGATGAATAGCGAATATAGGGTTGATGGGGGAGTTGATGGTGTTTGAAATTATTGGATGAGTATAGAAGAGTTGTTTGAACTTAAAATTGACTTGTATGTTGTTTCAATTATGCTTAGTATGAAGTATGTTAAGTTTGTAATGTAAAATAAGTGAGAAAACTAGTTGAATTTTGAAGTAAAGATAAAGAAAAAACGTAGAAAATCAATGCATGGGAGTAATCAGGGCGTGATGGAGCCCATGATGGTCTCAAATTAGTAAACAATTTGACAAACAACTAATCACAGGCATGATTAAGAGTATGATAGCATCTAATCATGAATTTTAACTTCACCATGGGCATGATCAAGGAGTGATAGCCTCTGATCATGCATTTTTCCCAATCACGAGCGTGATAAGCCCCCTGACAACACGATAGTGTTTTCTCAATTTGATCATAACTTTTTCATACAAACTTGGATTGAGGTGATTCAAATCACGTTGGAAAGCTTAAAAATAGATATACAACTTTCATGCTTTAAGTTTTTGCAAATTTAAAAAATATTAAGGCTGAAATTTTAATTCTTTCTAGCTACGTTTTTCAAACAAAATTGAAAACTTGTTTTACTAGATAAAAGTGTATAGTTAAGTATAAAATAAATCTTTTTCAGCTAAAATGAGCTAGATAAATGATATTTGATGTGTTATATTTGTTGAATGATATGATTAAGCATGAGTTAGTGAATTTAAAGACTTAATAAATAATTTGATTAAACATAAAGTTAGATATAAAATGAACTTAGTTAATAACCTAGGTTCAACTTGACTTGACTAAATGGACTTGAATAAACTAAAATGAATTAGATTAATTAAATTTAATGAACTTGACCAAGTTTAAGTTAACATGGGCTTAAGTAACATGATTCTTAGATATAAAATGAACTTAGTTAATATATCTAAGTCCAACTTGTCTAGATGAACTTTATTAAGCTAAAATGAATTAAATTGTTTAAGTTTAATCAACTTGATTTAGTAAATGAATTAAATGACTAACTCTGATAAATTTGGCTAAGGTTAAGCTAGAATGAGCTTAGTAGTTAATAATTGGCTTAGATGGATAAATTATGATGATCTTTTAATAACATGAGGAATATATTGTTTCAAATGTGTGTTTACAAATGTTTATGGCATATTAATTATTTGTTGATGCTTTTGTAATAAAACACTATAAAAAAAGAGAAAATAAATTCTTTGACAGATAAAAAAGAACTGTTCTTATTTAGCAGGGCGATATTCGCAGCCATAGCAATGTTCTTATTTAGTGTCTGATCAAATAGGGTGTTAATAAAAGTTTGAGATAATGATTAACTAGTTTAAGTTCTTATATGAGTTTAATTTCTTGAACAGATGTTTACCCCTGAATCAACCCTCTGATCTATCTTCTAAAATAGCTTATGTCCTACCTTCTGCCTTTGTTTAGATTTCATATAAAAGATATTGTCATGCCCCGAGAGGTAACCTAAACGTAGCAGTCCACCGTACACAATACTAAAGCCTAGGAATGACTACTTCGGTCACGCGAAGGCTTCTATATTATGTACAAGGCGTACATCAACCAAGGGAACGCATCGGAGTAGCGTAATTTACATTGATAATAATTAAGTAACAAGGCAAAGAGAATACTTATCATAAAGCATAAACATGGTAAATTACAATTCTTAGGGGTACATCCCTCGATTGTCTTCAAATCAAAATAAATACACTTCTTAAAATTTCCAAAACACTAACATAGCATACATTATATATAAGTAACCTTGCAAGATAACTTCATCCTATGTTCCCAATGCCTTCATAAAAGTTTAACATCCTTCCATAACTTCCTTAATGTCATGATCCTTAAGACGGGTATACCTGTTTCAACAAAATCTATGGGGATATAAGCTTACAACTAGCTTAGTGAGGTATTCCTTTTTATTCGCACCATGGTTTCAAACAAGTTCATTTAAATTTTCACATATATGCTATGCATACAATACAACAATCACGTAATTACACAAATATATATAGTTATCCGGAAACCATATATAGAACGAATTTATTTCTCTGCATCGAAGGTTAGGGAATTGGTGATGAAGATCTTCGATCTTCTACTGCTTGTCCCCAGGTCCCCACCTAAAGCGTTCGATTGGCTTGACTCCGAACCTAGAGTCGCATTGCCCGAGCAATTTGGATTCTCTAGGAAGAAACATGACCCGTGACCCACCGCAATAGAAGCCAATCCAACTCTACGCGTAGGAGTAGCAACCTTCCGAAAGAGATGTGACACGATGGATACTACATGTGAGTATTTTATTTTTCTTAAGCCAAACCTTATTAAGGTTTATTAGGGGGCCATCAAACAATTTGGCAAGCAATAAGTAATCATATAAGTAAGTAAACAAAACACTTAAACAGGCAATTTGAAGTTACGATATTCTTAATTCTCATTTCACACATAAGCATAGAATCACATATATATACATATCCCCGAATTCTCCATACATATCCATTTTTATCTTTTCTTAGTATACTAATGCCACTACCTTACAAGCATAAGCAAGATAACAAAATTAAGAGGAATAACTCACTCGTCTATTTCGCAATCTTCTTAGTCGTAGAAATCCTCAGGGAGGGTAATCTCGTATCATTCATTACCTAGACAAAAGAAATACCCAATATGATTTCATAGAAATTCTACTTAAACTTTCTAATTCTATTTCACTATGTTCGTCAAAATCGCATAGAATGAAATTCCAATTTAAAATGGCCATAATTTGCTCATTTTAACTCTGAATTTCACATATAATATACCGTTTTCTACCTATTCGAAAAGATATAACCATTTCTAAGGTTATTTATGTCATATAAGGTCGTTTAGGTTCCAAAATCGGGGTATAGATTCAAAACGAATATTTCTAGATTTTACAAAACAATTTTCCAACTCACCTTCATTAAAAAATCCTTTAATAAAAAAATATAGATATATATATAATATATGATTGATAAATCTCTTTAGTATATAGATAAGCTCACTTTATATGCAAAAATTCTAATGATAGTGTCTCAACAATTTATTTCATAAGACAATTTATTTGGAAGTGTTAAAACTTAACTTGACAAATTTCCTTTTCAAGTATTTTGAAGAAACTTTACATTTTCCTAGGTTATCATAAATGAGTATATTTTTATTTTATTTTCTTCATTCCTTTTTCCAAAACAAGTAAATTTTTCCTTTAACTTTGGTCTTCTATAATTTCTACTTCTAGTAATAAAAGATCAAAGTTATCAAAAGTCTATTAAGTTGTTAATAACCTATTTATAAATTTACATTTAGAATGGTTTTTAGAAAATGAGTCTTTTCTTTTTATATTTCTTGTCTAAAATATAAGTTCTTGTTTTCTAAAACTTGATCTTTTATTTCCTCTACAAATTTTATTTGAAAAGAATCATCTTTATTGATAAAATCATTTGTTTTTTATCTTATCATATTTGTATTCTTTGAAGTTAAATTCCTTTATTAGAAACTTGAAAATCATTATTTTCCTAAGTAGGTTCATAACTTTTTAAGTTGATTTTTATCTTAACTTTGAAAATTAGTTTGCTTCTTGGTTTTGTTATGGAGTTTAAAAGAGTTTAATCTTAAGCTTTTTGTGAAAACTTTGAATACTAACAAATTATTTTACTAAAACGTAGGTTACCATATTATAAAAAGAAAGTATTTATTTCTTATATTTCCTTGGTAAAGTTATCTTTATTATTTGAGAAAACTTGTATTACTCAATTTCTATGTTGTTGATAATAACTCCATTATTTAATGACAAATCTCATAATAGAAAATTTAATTTCAAGTTCCTTTAATAAAGTAAAATTTTACTTTTAAATTTAGTTGAGACAATATCATTATGTAGATGCATATATTATGAGCATGTAAAATAATAAGAATATGAGAAAAATACTAGAAGCAAATAATAATAAGCAAGATAATAAAAATATCAAGTATTGGGAACCTTAGCTTCATCAAGTTATCTCGATCAAGTATTAGGAGCCTTAACTTCATCAAGGCATCTAGAACTAAGATTAGATAGTCTCAAAAAGAATAAATAAAATAAAGAAAAGATGATTTTGATTTGATATGGACAAGTCTAAGACTAGAAAGACTAGTCTTGAAAGAGCATGAAATAAATAAATTGCAAACCATGAAATTAAATAAATAACAAGTGACCTTATATGCTCTAAAGATTATATATAAATACATACATATATTTAGTTAGATAAGAATAAAAAATTAGCATAATAACAACAATAAAATCAACATATATATGAACATAATAACAACATAATAAAAGTTGAATTTCATGTATAAGAACAAAACATGAACATATTGTTGATTTTACTACTCATATGAGTTTCAAAATAATATCATAGTCATGTTAAGTTACATGACATGAGTAAATAAATGGTTGGAAGAAGTTTACCTAAAGTGTTTATGTGATATGAAGATGGTAGATGAATGAGGTATTATGTGGGTAGTGATATGTGAAAGATAGTTTGTGCATAAAGAAGGATTTTTGTGAATAATTGATTTAAGAGAGTTTTGGTAGAGAAAAAATTTGGAGAGAGGATTTGTGGAGAGATTTTGAGAGAGTTTTGATAGTGAAATTAGTTGTGTGAAAGAATGAAGGAGGAATGGGTATTTATAGAATTTTGGAGTGAAAATTAGATGTAATTAAATTAATTGAAAAAAAATAAATGGAGAGTGAAGAGAGAGAGAAGTGGACGGCAACAAGAGAGAGAGGAAGAGAAAATTGTTTAAAAATTAATTTTAGAAGAAAAGTGTAAGAGAAGTTTAGTAATATGTGGTGTAGAATTTTTATAGGAAAAGAAAATTGTAAGAAATAGGTATGTAGCTGTAAGAATAGGTAGTACAAAAAGTAGAGATAGAGGAATAGTAATGAATAGTAGAAAAGTACTATGAATAGTAAACTAGACAATTAAAATACCGATAGTAATAAAAATACGAGTATAAATGCGATATCTGTAATTTTTAGCTACCGAAAAATTCTAAAATTGATATTTTGGAAACCTTATATTTTTATGAGTCTATTGGTATTAACAGAATATTTTTTCCATCCAGTGTACCAGGGCACGGTTTTTGAAAATTGATCCGGTTCGGATTCAAAGGACACTAGAAATTCATGAATTTGATATTTTTAAGCTTCTCTATATTATTATGAACTATTATCAACAATTATTTTCATTTTTTTGTTTAGGGTTTAAGAGCGCGGGATTACAAGATCTTAAACACTAGGGTTTGTTGTAAGCTTTGTTGACTTTTAGGGCTTCGGTTTGACTTCCAGTTTCGTTGAGTTATTCGTAAGATCATAAAATTTTGGAGTTTTACCCGTATTATATTTTTAGTTCGACATCTATGCTTTATCTCATTTTAATTGTGATTATTTAATATTTTTTAGTTCTCGGATCATTTAACCGAGTCTAGGGTTAAGGGTTGACTCAGTTTGACTTTTGGTGAAAATTAAAATTTTTGATTCTAAATTTACCGAAGGATTTCAGATCTTAGTATTTCGTTGTCGATTGTTATTTGGATATATCGTCTTGATTTGTGTGTTAGGAATCATATAGATGATTTGATTTGTGTACGGATGTCAAATCAACCGATAGTTGTATTTTATATTTTGTTTTGAGGGTTCTCATTTTCTCAAAACTAAGAATTCTCATGTTTGACCTTATTTAGAATTTGATTTTAACTTATGTTGATTTTCGGGGTTTTGGTTTCGGTATTAGACTTCTTAGACTATTTTCTAAGAATTATGAAAATTTTAGGGGTTTATAGATACGCAGTAACTTATGTGTTGGATGCTAGGATAGGTATCTAAAATGGATTAAGAACTTAAAGACGGCTTAATTAATTGATGAGTGTTGGTTGTGTTTTTCGCAGTTTAAATCTGATTCTTGCCCTGGAGTGGAAGGTTGATATTCAGTTTGAGAAGTGGCACCTTGTCCTGAGATGGGCACGATAGTTTAAGCGCTTAGGCCACCTCTGTCATTAAGATATGACTTTCCTAAGTGGTACAACGAGTAGCTAATGAGGCAAATAGTATCAATGTAACGCTTACTTATACTTGAAAGGAAATACCATGATTTAGTTCATATTTATGGGAACGACTGAACTATATATATGTTGTGGACTGTGTTTAAGTAGAGTCGGGTAACGGCTGTGACCCCTAGATGAAGCTGTTTTCTCGTTTTTGGATATATCATCTAGGAGATATAGAGATTCAGACTACCTATATCAATCCTTTAAGTATCGAGAGCGTTACTCAGGATCCCCAAATTCCCTAGGCTTGTTCCGGAGTATGAATGCTCCAGTGTTGATTTATTTACTTTAAAAGAAAAGATAAAAACTTGTTGATGTAACATTGCATTTAGATAAGCTCGTGTGCCATTCCATGTATGATTGTGTTACTATGTATTGGGCTTCGGCTCATCCTTGTTATCGTTGTTCTTTTTACAGGATTTGTTATTAATGATGAAGATGAGTCATGTTATTGATGGTGTTGTTGTTGTTGTTGATGAGCTCTTGAGGAGGATGATGATTATGATGATGATGTGGTGATGGTGATGATGATGATGATGGATGATGATGATGTTGTTTGGCTCGGGTTTTGGAGCTTTTGTTGATTCAAGGAGGATGAGAGGAGTGAGTTAAGAGCATGGATCCGTTTTTAGTTTTTTTTTTTTTTTTTTTTGTTATAGAGACTTGATTTATTTATAAATTTGCATTTCCATAAGGGCCTTTTGGTACCCATATGTTTGTAAAATGATTATCTACCCTAAGAGTAGATTATAAAATATTTTATTAAAATTTTGTTGCTTAGAAAGTTGGTCTACTTGGTTGGGAGTAGAGTTTTTATAATAAAATTATTTTATAAATAAGATTTTCTGCTGCTAAATCATGTTATTTGAAAATCTAACTAAATGATTTCATAACCTAAAATTAAGTGACAATATTTAACATAAATAAAATCTTTTAAAAGAAGTCCAAGCGTGTAATACTTTAGAGTATTATACGTGGTGGTAGCACCTTAATTGATTTAATGTTTCATTAAGTTTTTAGGGCATTACACTTACATTAATTACTAGCTAGGTTTGTTTTCGACAAAACTTCTTGTTTATTTGCAATCCCATACCCCATTCTTTCTTATTGAGGATTAAAAGCAATTCTTTACAATTGGTTTATCTCCAAAAATAACAAAAGGCAAAAAAAAAAAAAAAAAAAAACCCCAAAATGAACAATTCGAAAATGATAGCCAGAATTTAGGTAGAAGTTCCTTCATATGCCGTTGGTCATTGCAAAAGATAAGCTTATGGTCGAAGACTCGATAGTAGTGGAGAGCTTATTAATGTACCATTTAGTTTTTTGCCTATAGATAAGAGTGTAATTCTGTAATACGATAACAAAATGAAACTTAAAGTTGGGTTGATTTATTTTTTTTTACTATTAACACAAAAACAAAAATACGCAAGTAGAAGCAACACAATCTTTCATTCATCTTCACAATAATTTTGCGGATACAATATGTTAGTTCAATAGTACAATCGATATTTTAGGCAATAGCCATGCCACATTGCCTACATAGGCTATCAACAAAAGTGGCATGATTTCCATAAGTATATTTACACAAAAGTGACCATCTTAATACAACTCTATGATAAATCCAACCAATAGATGTATGAAATGGTTAACCTTACCCATTGAAGCTCTTTCCATTTTCTTCACTACCATAACATCCAACTAAAGAAAAAAAAAAAAAAAAACTAAATTGGCAACCCTTGTTACCATTCAACAACCTGACTTAAAGCTACAGGTTATAGACAAAATGGATCGACATGACATTAACATAACAACCACTTCAACTCCTTGGCACACAAAACCTCACTTCTTCTTCTTATTCTTGGGTTGGCACACAAACCTCACTCTTCTTCTATTCTCTTGGGTTGGCACACAACTTAGAGGATTAACCTAATCCCCCTAGAGTTCTTAAGGTTTAGGTACATCAGGTCGGTGTTTTTCTTTTGGTAGAAGTTGGCCATTTGAATATAGTCACTCCCTCTTCTAGGTAATAAACATCTTTTTGGCTTTTTATAATTGCTTGTAAACCCTGGAAATTTTCACAATAGTATACAGTAGTAAAATAGAAAACGTATAAAATAGATAGTGAATTTAGAAACCGATAGAAATCCTAGAATAGACTTATGAGTTGTGATGAGCTCATTCCTAGTTGGAAAAACCCGAATAAAACTTTCTCGACCTTAACAGATATCAAAAACAAGATTTCGTGTTGAACTGATAATTCAAGATATAACTAAAATAGTTTTAAAGTTTCAAAACCGATAAGATGCAGTTTAGTAACAAAGCTTATTGGTATAAAACAATAATTTAAAAAGGAAATATTAAGATTACAAATACAAATAGACACTAATACTGAACAATAACTATCAATTTAGATCTAAAAAGGAAATTTCAAACCCGTTGCTTTAATTGTTAGGAAATTCTAAATTTATTAGGTTTGGTTCCTAATTTAATTCATCGAACTTAAAAATTTAATCACGTAAGTTTAAAAATACTAAAATAATTAACCGTGTGAAGTTTTAACTAAAAATTTGAAAATACAAATGATTAAAATTTTGTAGTAACTTAAATAATTCTAACTCGATAAAACGTAAATATAACGAGTATAAATATACGTGAATAATTTATATATAGATTTGTAACTATTAAATATGTATATATATATACATAAAAAAGAGAAAAATCGGATTTTCTCAATCGCGGCACAAATGGAACGTAGCAGCAGAGGAAAACTTCCTCCACGCGCGCGACAAAGTCCAACGCAGCAGGATGATTGACCGACCGGATGAAGTCCCACGCGCACAGCAGCTTCAGCAACACGCACACTGCAGGAGCCAACCAAGCGAGGCTCTCCATGCACAAGCATCTTCAACACACAAGCAGCAAGAGACTCACGGTCAACGCAATCCAGCACCAGCACTAGCAAGCAGCCTCATCCACACGCACAAGCAGCAGGTAGCATCATCGGGCAGCCTGACACACACCCGCACAAGCAGCAGCAGCGGCTACACACACACACACCTCACACACACGCACAACAAGCAGCTGGGAACAGAGCACCTTGGATAAAAACAGAGCAGCAGCAACAATAGGAGACTCCACTGCAACCAGCTGACTTTTGGCCCAACTTTGATCCGATTTTTGCAATGATTTTCAACCGGAAAAGGACATCATAACCAACCCAAAAGCTACACCTATACCCCACCATTAATGTGCAAGAATTACAGACCAAATGGAAGAGGAAAACAGCTCCAAATTTGGATAGAAAATCATGATGCAGCAGTCCAAAAACCTCCCCTGCTGTAGAGACCCGATTTTCCTTAACCAACTTTGATCCAAATTTGAACCTTAAATTTCAAACGAAATTGACCCAAAAGCCAACCAAAACACTCCACATGTAAATAAAATTAAATGAGGAGAAGTTCAGCTTGGATAAACAACCATAACCGTCCCAAATATTTTGCCAAAATCAGATGTTACAGTGCAATAGAGGAGAGAAATTCAACAATTATAGCAGCACTTCTCCAAATCCAACTCTGTTTTTGCAATATTCCTAGGATTAGATGAGCTGATATCTTGACCAATTAAACACTAATAAGGAGCCTTCATAATGGTATATATAACCAAAAATTAATGAGAAAATCAGATCCAAAATTTGTCCAAAAATCAAGGTGGAATTGTTCCAGAAATTCCAGTTTTCACACTTCAAACTTCAACAGATTTTGAGCCGATTTTTACACAAGTTAATCTCTTATTTTTACACACATAAATAGCATTAATCAGCTACCAAACAAACACCATTAAAGCCCTCAAAGATAGCCACCAAAAATCTGTCAAACCCAAGTCAAATTTGCATCCAACTTTGCAAAATCGTGTAGAAAGTTCCAGCTGCATTGTGGACATTTTCCAAGCCCAAAACCCATTCCATAGCCTCTAAAACTTAGTTTAGTCCTAGTATAATTATATAGCCTAAGTTAGACAACACTTTGAGCTCATAAACCCCACAAAAACACTCTAAAATCTCAGCTGCAACCACAAGTGCGTCCAGCACTTTTTACATTCCTTTTCTCCCTTACTACTCCAACATAGAAGCTTAGAAATCTTGTACAAAAAAACATAAACCCTAGCCTACTTCCATACCTTACATACACATTAAGCCCATCAATAACAACCAAAACCGAATAAAAAATCCTAAGTTATCCTAGGGTTCAAGAGGAGGACATTAGCTTGACAAGGTGAGAATATTTGATTTCATTAGTAAACTCCCATTATAGTTAATGTGTTTAGTTAGAAAACTCATCATCTAATCTTTGATTTAGGTTTAATTCTTGCTTTAAGAGGAAGTTGAACAATCTCCTTCCATTCCAATCCAAAGTAAGCTCCAAACTACAACCTATCCTTGTTAAATTTATGAATAGACCTTAGGATGGATTTTTGAGCATGTGAAGAAAGTTTTGTGGTTGATAAAAGTTGCAAATCTATTGATGAATTCATGAGGAAAGATGGTTGATGTGTTGAGAATGCTTAGGTATTGTTGGAAGAGAAAACAACAACTTAGAAGTTTTATAATTGTGGTAATAGTAAATTCGGATTTAAGGATGAAGTGGACAAAACAAGGCTCAAATTCTTCTAATCTAGTCTAAATGCATGTGTTTAAAGCTTCTAAGACCTTATATGAACATAAAGCTTGTTTTAACAAGTTTACAAGCATGATTAGAAGACCAACATTACAAGAAAAGGGTACGAACAAATTCATGAAAATTATACATACCGAGACCTATAGGTTATGATGGAACTTATGATATAAATGGAAGTTAAATGGGATCTCTAAAATAATCCTCAATAAAGAAACTTAAAAGAATTAAATGATAGAAATTCCTTTCCTATGGGAATCATTACTTTAAGAATCGATATACAACCATAGGAATAATACAAATACGACACAGGACACTTAGACACTCATAGGAATTTAATTTTCTATCTATAAATATTGTTGACAAATACTCCTTCTTAATAGGTAATTTCGATACTGTCGAGGATTTCCCGGTTGATTACTACGATTGATCAGTATGAGCAGGTGAGTAACTTGGACTTGTTACATTATTTGTGCTTGTAGTATAGTTGCATTTGGAATAATATATATATATATTCAATTGATATGCATGCGGGATTAGGATATAGCATGATGCTTGGTGTATGATTGAATGACAAATTATCATAATATAAGCGATAATCCTATTGTATGATAAATATTATGTGAAATATGTTGATGATTGTCTGTAAATTGTATGATCGCCTTAAACTTGATTAACAACTGTCGGTATTATAAATGAAACGAACATGCATTGCACAATTTGCATAAACTGCATTATGTTTTTATGAACGCCTACTACGTGTTAGAATTTCGGTTCTCTGGTAAATACTTGTTTTTCTAGGTAGAGGCTATTAGTTCTACGCAAGTTTACCTTTGTTCTGTCGATTCCATGGGAACTAACTGGTAACGAAGGATGCCGCCCATGATATCGCTGTGAAATATCTAACACTTAGTGGAGTTTCTAAGGCGCAAAACAGGAAATGGGTGTTTAAAACATCATTAACATAAAGAGATAATAATGTAAGAATTGTGGATTTCCTATGTACTTAGTTTCTCCTGGGTAGGTGATTCAAGGATTGGTTCCTTCAACCCCGATGAGAGGGCGTAAATCTCCATCCTGTTTGGATTCCGGTTTGTCTAAGCTTGTAATTATTCATGTGTTTGATTGATGCATTACATATGATTGATAATAACTTGCTTGTTGTGATAAGTCTGATTATTCACTGAGCTCGTGGTTATGCTCACACTCCTACAGTCCTTACAGGGTGACACTTAAGCCTTGGTTGGTGGCTTCTAGGAGCTTAGAGCCGGTATGATTCTAAAGCTAGAAGAATTTTGGAAACAGGGAAAAATAGTTTCTTTATTTATATGTATTAGATGAGTGCATCAATTTTATTATTTGAGAGCTTAGATAGTTTTATGGTTTGTAATAGTTATTATTCAGACCGTAGCACTTAATTATGGTATTGTGATTTTATTTACTTTCATCGTTTCTTATCACGTAACCAAAAGATCCTGTTTTGTTAAACTCATGTCACTTTCCAAAGTAATTCTAGTATTGATATGTGTATTCGATGTCATCTGGGTTATCCGACTGTATCATAATATATATATTACTACTAGGATACTATTGGGGTGTGACAATTGCGCCCATTTGGTTGCTTTAGCCTCATTGAATGTGGCTTGTAGTTGCGCTGAACACCAAAACATGGCAATGTATTGCTCTTGACTTGGCCATTGCAAGTTAAAGGCTCTTTCAAACTTTGTTCCTCGAGTGGAAACGCTTCCTAAATTCTCCACATGGTTGCGTACAAGAACAAAGCACCATTGGAACTTTATGGTACTATTTGCTAATTGCAAGCAATCTACAACATGGTTATGCTATGGTCGAATACACCTATTAAGACTTATCTGACGATAGTTGTAGAAGAGTCAGAATCGTGCTGTTGGGAATGGTTTCCTTTTGTAGGGTTGCAGGACTTAGCTTGTTGCTAGTAGGTTTAGGTGGCAGCACAGCTTAGGGTGGTTGGTGTTTGACAAGTACAAGTGATATCCATGGGATATTCAGGGAATTTGCCACATAAGACATAATTGCATTCTTCGCATGCTCAAGGGATAAATATAATGGCATTGGACATTTGTTATCGTCTAATGTATGAAATTGAAAGCATCTAATTTAGAAAACACACAGCATCTAGACCTTTATAAGTTGCTTTTAAATTTGACATTTGTAATATAATAACTATTAATATGTGCACATCTTAACTTATTTGGGGTGGCTGGATTTTGGCAAGTGTAGGTGACTTCCATAGGATATTCGGGGGGTTTGCCACATTACACTTAGTTGCATCCTTCATTTTCACAAGGGATAAACATAATGGCATTGGACATTCGTTATCCTCCAATGTACGAAATTGCAAGTGTCAAATCAGAAACATACTACATTTAGACCTTTATAAGTTGTTTTTGAATTTAATATTTGCAATATAACAATTGTTAACATGTCCATATATTAACTTATTCCTTTGAATTGAATCAAACCAAACCAAAAGAGTACGGTTTGATTTTTTATGCCTTTGAAACAAACCATACTGTTTGGATTATAATTTTCCCTAACTATAAAATTTTGGTCTAATTTAGTTTGATTCATGGATTGAATCATACTTTGTAAGTTAGGACATTATATTTGTACAACTTATAATCTTATATAAAATTACTAAATTAATCTAATATTAAAACGTATTGATATGACAATGTTAATATTCAAGCAATTAAAATTTTGAAATGTCTATTTATAGCTAATTTCATCCATGAAGTTCGTATCCTATAAATATAATTTATGAGTTACAATCATAAGAGCTATATACATATATTTTTAATAAATGTGAACTAAAAATACTTTCAAGTACAATATCACAACAAAAGAATTCATTATTTATGAGTAAAATATTTATATATATTTTTTCATAGTTTGATACTTTAGATCATGACTAGGTATGTTGATCAAAACCAAATATAATTTTTTATTTGGTTCAGTTTGAGAATTTTTCAATTAAATTAGAAAAACTAAAACCCCATATATATATATATATATATTAAATTTGATTTGATTTACTTGATTTTGACTAGCCCTAATGCTCACTCCTAGTGAGCAATGTGTTATAATGTTGTTGTACCATGATACTTAACAAATTATGTTCATTTATCACAATGTAGCTCCTATCAGCATATCAAATGTATAGGATTACAAAAAAGAGTGTTGACTTACAAAAAGAGAAAAAGGAAAAATAATGCAAAACAAATAGTATGAGTTCTGACATTAAGTTATTGCATAAATATAAACATTTTACTCACTTGGTATCAATGTACATCTCCAATGCAATTTATATTATTATTTTATGTGTTGCACCACAAATATAATTAAGAGAGACATCTTGCCAAACTTTT